>JBAMJV010014275.1:0-20848 GCA_037951105.1 Echinarachnius parma
TGCTAATTATAAAGAACTATTGAGAGATCAAACAAATGCAGGAAGAGCTGATTTTTTTTTATGGCGGCTGGTTCTGCACTTTGGAACAACCAGGCCGTCATTCATGGCGCAAAGGGCGAAAGTTGGTTAGAGAGCTTGTTAAGGGGAAAGAAGCTCTTTGTGTCGTGATGTTAATACTGACTGAGCGAACTTATTCAAAGTGTCAACACTTCCCCTCCCCCCCCCCCCCCCCTGGAAAGTATGTTCCCATACGACAATGCGCTGACCGCGGTTATCTTGTCTGTCACCGGACCACGACAACATGGGCGCCCATAATATCGATACCGTAGACATCAACAAAGAAGATGAAGTCGTGGCCGGACGTCAACGATATTGATCATATTTTTGTCGATGGTAGCTGGGTAATGTTTGAGTAAAATGGCGGATGTTGTCCTTGTTTTGTTCTTTCCGGTGGGCAGTTCGATGGCTGCTCTCGATGTCTCCGATGCGAAGAGTGATGCCCAACTTCCTATTCGCCATGTTAGCAATGTGCATAGCTAGTTTGATTTGTCTGCGTCTTCTTCCCTGGTTTCAGGAACACCGAACACCCTCAAGCAGCTTCTCCTTTCCTCTTCATTCCTAGTCTTCGTCCCAATCGTAGTCAGCCTGAAACAATCAACCACAGAATGTAGTAAACAAAGATTAGACTGAAATCCGATTGTTCTTTTGAAAACTGATGACTTTAAATACTTAAGTAGAAGGGTCTTCGGATGAAATGGTTACAGAATGTTGAGCATGAGTGCAAATGTATACAAACTCTTATCCAGCGCAATAGTATTTATTTGTTACATTTTTGAAAGACATATAATATCTTGCTTGTATAACATTCAAATTTGAATGGAAAGTAAGAAATTCAATTTTTACACACATAAAAATATATCATAAAGATGAATATCATTGGCGTTTACCATTAGGCAGGATCATAAATGTTAATCTAACTTCTCAAAGATCAAGATTGGGGCAACATCGATTCAGTGCTAAAAAATAATCAGTTATGTGTAGATCAACCAGCCTACGCAAAAGCGAATAATGGAAATTTACATATAGTAGTGTCCGTTCATGTCAACTGCAATATTGTGGAATATGCTGATGTAAGATAAAGACTCCAGTTGTCCACGCCATTGACCTATCCTTATTAGTTTATTATATCTGTATGTGGTGTTAAAACATTGGTTGATACAAATAATGTATAGCCTTGTTTTGAGATCGTTGATTATTGTTCTGCTAATGTGAGATTATGAGGAGTGTTCCATATCATTGACTATGATCACATCTATTCCTCCTGCTGCTCTCCTCACAAACTAATAGTAGTCAGTTGAGGGCGTAGTAATTTCCTATCTCCAATAACTTGACAAAAAGCAATTCAACAAATCTTCAAGTTCTGCATGTTCGCTATATCATTCATATTCGTTATGCATTTGATTCAATTTAACACTGCACAATCTTCATTCAATTAGCGCCAGGGTACATGAACAACAATTTAGTTACCAAATGAGCTTTCAAATTCGTTTTCATGTACCCGTATTCGTCAGTTTGGTTTGATATGGAAAAAACGTGTCATCATTCATGTTTTTGTCATTTCTTCTGACCTGCCTCGATTATCTTATAGGAAAAAATAAACACAAAAGGGATAATTATATGAGCGTACATGAAAATATCATAAAGGATACACTTGTACATACAAATATTTGAATGTAAAATAAAAACAGCTGAAGAACAAGACACATCTTCATGTTTTTCGTTATGAAACAAAATCGAATGCTTCATTTACGAATGTGACCGGGAATAAGAGAAGTACTATACACCGTGTCCCAGAAAAAACGAAACCGGGTTTCATGGCAGAAATTTTATGTTATAATGAATAATTTCCTTGATGATATATATATGTCTGAAAAGATATGTGTCTCTTCTTTTATTTGATATACAACTTATGGCACATAATTCACGCATGACTGAATTAGAACGATAGAAAGTGGTGTTACCAAAAATCAATTTGCGCGCAGAAATTGCAAGTTTGGGTGATGTTTTGGGGAGAGTTTTAAGAGTTGTAAACGTACTTATTTTGAAAAAGGACAGACACCGCATGAAAATTCATAATTTTATCTTTTATATGACACCTCATGATTAAAAAATAAATTATATATGCCAGAGAACGAGTACAATGAAAACATGCTTGATTCCAGCCCAAATGAGTAACTTTCCTGATATAGCCTGTTTCCTGATCCCCATGTTTGCGTAAATTCACTCATGCATCCAAGTCCATTGTCAGCTGCTAGTCAGGAAAGCTGAGCGACTTCTTACTCAACTTTCACTCATTCGGGCAGAAATCAGGCATGTTTTCATTGTACTCGTTCTCTGGCATAAATCATTTATTTTTTTAGCATGAGGTGTCATGTAAAAGATAAAAATATGAACTTTTATGTGGTGTTTGTCCTTTTTTTAAATAAGTACGTTTACAACTCTTAAAACTCACCCAAACTTCAAATTTATGCGTGCAAATTGAATATTGGTAACACCACTTTCCATTGTTCTAATTCAGTCATGCTTGAAGTATGTGCCATAAGTTGCACATCAAATGAAAGAAGAGACACAGAGCTTTCCAGGCATATATATATCATCAATTAAATTATTCATTATGACAGAAAATTTCTGCCATGAAACCCGGTTTCGTTTTTTCTGGGACACGGTGTATAGTACTATCACTGAAAGTCAGGTTAATTAATGTTGTCATCTTAAACTCAGTCTCTTGCTCAGCTCCCCAGGTCAAATTGACCAGACCTATTATACTGACCTCTCCATGTGTAATGGTTACATCCAGTCCTCCCTTCCTGTTGATTTCATCACACAGTGTGTTCAGATCATCGGTGGTATTGCATCTCGTGAACCTAAATGTAATAAACAGAACATTAATTATTTTAATGATATGTACATTTGCAACATTATGCATTTAAAAACAAAATTGAAAATAAACACCACTTATTTTTTTGATTATCTTTAAACAAAATTATGTGTGCCTCGAATTGAATGTCAACATTATTTTAAGTTTTAATTGCTTCGGTGTGCGTTTATGTTGTGTTCAGATTATTAGGTATGTTTGATGTGTTCAATAATGTGACGCTATTTGCCAGGTTTGCTATTATTTTAAAGACTAAGCGAGGCTTTAGCGAGCTGTGATTCCTTTATGAATATGACTGTGTGTGCGTACGCGTGTGTGTGTTTTGATGAGGGGGGGGGGGGGGGGGGTTGGTGTAGGGGAGGGGGAAGGGGTAGAGGTTTTTTGTGCTTGTTATTTACTTTGGTTTGCTTAAAAACCTTAATTTTTGTTTGTAGTTCATATTTGACTTTCATTGTTATGTAATTAATTTTACGTAATAGAACAGACATATGTTTGATGCATACTTATGTTTACAAAATTATTTTTGATGTTTTTTCTGTTTCCTTGGAGGAAGAACACAAAAACAAAAGTGTTTGTGTATGTGTGAAATCTGTATTTTGTAGAAATTTACTTGCGGACATGATCTTGACCGAACTGTACTCTCAATACATTCTCTTTATATGTATATATGAATGTTGCTCCTTTTGAATATTTAATAACGTGCATGTTAGTTGATATGTCTGTTTGTTTCCTGGGGTATATTAATCATGTGTTCACTATAATGTGTCTTTGTTTGGTTATGAGTGACATAGAGAAAACTTACGAGATACTCTTGAGAGGGCCATGATCCTCCATGGATCGGATGATGTCGGTTGCCTTCTGGTTACCAATACGCAGGCTTTTGACTGACAGCTTGGTGAGTCGGGGACATGACGTCATCACTGCCTCGCTGAATGACGCAGAGTCGAGAAGAGACTTGACATATATACCACCTCGCACGTGTAGTTCAATGAGATTGGTGAACCCGGAGCACATCTTAGCGATAATTGCTGATCGTACAACAGTATCTCTATTAAACTCATCGAGTGTGATCGTGAGCTTCTCCACTCTGGGACATAGCGCATGGAGGGAGATCGGGTCCAGAAACTCCACTGAGTGTCCATCCACGTCAAGCTCTGACACAGAACTACCAGCAGAAGATTCCTGGTACACATAATAAAAACGTGTAAACAAAATAGTGCACAATACATTAACAGACAGAAAATGGGCGTAATACGATATGACAGTGATTTTTCAAAAGTTAGTTATGTAATATAAATATTATTAATACTAATGATGATAGGGATGATAATTTGATAATAATAATGATGATTATTACTATAGTAATGATAAAAGCAGTAAAGTAACAATAACAATTATAACAAATACAGTAATCAATACTATTACTAATATCAGTATAAGAAATAATAAGAGTACGTAATAATCATTGCAGAATTATTATTGTGGCATTTATCATGATATCTTATTCGAGGCGTTACATAGCAAAACAAGGAGAAAAAACCCAGTACGTTTCAAGGGCATCGTAGGGACAGAATGAAGATGATCTCTATCTCGGATACATGGATGCCTATTAGATCAGGTTTTAAAGGGGTTGATCCGTTTTGGTATAGAGGGCGCTGCACTAAATTGTTTGTGAGATAATGACAAACTGTGTGTAACTTTGAAAGAGCATGCAATTTTATTGACAGAATAAACTTTATTTGATCAAAATCGGTTCCGAAACCGCTGAAATATCAAAAAGTATATCTGATCTGAACAAATTTGGGGCCCAGATTCATTCGATGATTTAAAACAAATAAAAAACGTAACAATTATATATAATAAAACACGTATATTACTGAATCAGTCGTACAACAAGAAAAATCATAACTAACCTAAAACAAAAAAGCCCCCCCCCCCCCCATACAACTGCTCATAGTTTCATAACAATGCAAGAATCATTTCGAGATTTCGTCTTGCCAACATAATTATTATTTCTATGGTAGTTATGAAAACAATATTTACAAATAAGAGGCAGCCATTACTTCATGGTTGAGTAAGCACAATTGAAAGAGAGAGTGGTCATCTTTCAAAATTCACACAAAAGTAATCATCATTATTGCAGTTTATTGAGTATTGAGAAATTTAATATTACACTGTTTTACAATAAGTATAGGCTAATTAATGCATTTCACTATACGCGTGTGCCATTAACAAATTGGATAAAATAAAAACATAACAAAATGGGTAGAATTCAAACAGCATTGTTTCACAAACCTTAATAATCAATGCATTCAACCACATATGCTGTTTCACAACAATTTACAGGCTAGCGCAAGTTCTTGTGACTTCTGTAATTGGGTCAGTTTGTAATTAAAGGGATCTAGTAACTTTGTTGACATTTGCAAAAAGTGATGAGTAGTTGATATAATGTATGTTAATAATATAATGATAATATGTCCACTGGGTGTTGTGTAAAGATTTCAAGTTAAATATACGATTATATGGTCGAGGAATGAGCAAAAAAGTAAAATCATATTCACTTTTATTGCACTCACTTTTTACAAAGTTTTGACGGTTTAGTGGATATTAACATCTTACACTTCAATCGTAAATATCTTTTTAACGAAATGGAAATTTGAAAATCCAAAACATGTCCCGTGCTTTTGTTGTTAATATAAATATGACAAGGTATGAGAGAACCACAAGAGTTCCAAGTAAGTTTTGAGGATTTGGAAAATGTTACCTAGTTCCTTTAATCTGTGCTCATTCAGCCATGAAGTAATGAATATCTCTGATTTTCGCACAGAATATACATACAAGCTGTGTTAATGTTTTAGCAACTAGATGACATTGTGAAAACGATTATGAAATGAAATGGAGTTGTTTAGGGGGGACTTACTTTTTGTATTATTTTTATACATTATACTGTGGGCAAAATCCTCTCCAGGGGAACCTTCGTGTATTAGGTGAACACACATAACAGGGTGCCCCCCCCCCCCCCCCCGCCCAAGAAAAAAAACTAACACAAACAAACATATATAAGGAATCATGATTCCAAAACAGAGAATGTGTTCCCTAATCCCTATACTTATACTGAGCAAGATTACACAATTGTTATAGACAGTACCATGCATGTCTCGTATCGAAGTCACATAAGTACAAATAATTGTACATCCCCAAAATGATGAGCATAGGCGCCGGAAGTAGGGGAGGGGGGGGGGCGGCCGCCCCCCCCCCCCCCCCCCTTCAATCCAAAAGGGGGAGGGGGGCAAAACACATTTTTGTTCCCTCCCCCCAAACAAAAAAGGACCCCCCCCCCCCCCGAAAAAAAAGAAGAAAACAATGTGGAAAGAAAAACAAATGTATGAGCTAATACTTGTTAATTCTAACGTTCAAAAAATAATTCATACATCAATTTTAAGTTTTCGCTGCGCGCTACGCGCGCGGACAGATTATCTCAGTTTGTTGTGTAACTTGCGTACCTGTCTGGGCCGGGGTGAGTACCTACTTTTTCTCTACCGGGCCACGTAATTCTTGTAATTCTGGCATTGCTCTGGCTGCTTGTGTAACGTACACCAAATTACACTGTTTCAAGTATATTAATGCAATCTTCCCCCGTGGTAGGGGGAAACCCCCTCCACTCTGGCTCTGCACCAGCCCTCGGGACTCATTGCTATGTTGTTGGATCATGTGGCATATGGTTTATGTTGGAACTGTGTATACTGTGACACCTACACAATATTTGTGTGTGTGTTGCGGTGCATATTTTATTAGTGTGTCAATTATTTGTTTTCTTCGTGAAAGATTTATTTAAAATTTCTGGTCGATCAAATCATAACACGCTTTTCCCAGATATAATTGTAAGCCCAAATGTCCTATTTAGGTATGCACCAGATTGCACAATTTCAAGTCCAAAAAATGCAAAAGCTCCCTACCGTGAGAGGGGGGAGACCCCCCTCCCACACCCTCCCCCCGCTCAGTCACTTCGCTCCCTCGGGCTTGGTCGCTTCGCTCCTTGCAATGTCTCACTCTCTGGCTCAAAATTGGCATCCCTGTGAGAGTGGTTGGGCATGAGCCCCTACACAAAAAGATCGTGAGCCCCCTTAGGTCTTTGCCCCCCCCCCCCCCCCCCCCCCAATCCAAAACTGCTTCCGGTGCGCCTGATGATGAGTAGTAACATTTCTCGAAGAATCCGAATTTAAAGGGATATTGAGTTCTGGTTTAGAGGGCGCTACACAATTTTTTTTGGTGAGATAATGGAAAACTGAGTGTCAAATTCGACGGAGCATACAATCTTTATGACAGAATAAACTTTATTTGATCAAAATTGGTTCAGAAAATGCTAAAAATATCCATAAACATAACCATTTGTAATAATTGATGGGCCCACAACTATTCGGTAATTTTGAATCAGCCGTTAAAAAATAAAACAAAAATAATGCTTTCTCTTTTAAAAAAATTACGAAAGAGGTTTTTAAATAGGTGTTGATTATTCTCTCTATCTAATCACTATTTCAACTAAACATTACATGCACAATATTTTACTTAAAATGATTGAAACCAATGTTTTAAAAAAGCGCCCTCTTGAGTTTTAACAGCTCTTTTTGAATGATAACAGGCTTTTTACTTAGCCATTTGTAATTTTGTATTCCTTTCGAGGATGGTGGAGTTTTATCTATTTGTTTGTGATGTAATGTTGCAGGTTTAGGTTACTAAAATTCAGGTTTTACCAAAACTGTACTCTCTTTACCACACTGTTAAAACGCTGTGTAAAAAACGTTGTGTACAAATGGTTCTTGAATCTTTTTATACAACTTCAGGTGCAGTGCTGTAGTCGAGTCCACAAGTTACGAGTCCGAGTCCCCAACGAAATAGCATGTTCCTATATGTTTTACATAGGGACTCGGCTCCGAGTCCGAGTCACGAGACCATCAAAAGCGAGTCCGAGTCCGGACTCGACTACAGCACTGTTCAGGTGTAGCATGATTAGTTGTAGAAAGAAGGGTTCTGTAAAGCGGCCATTGTTCAAGCGTTGTTTAAAAGTGTTAAATCACGTGATATTTTCGACCGCGAAATCATCGCGACAAAACCCCTTTCGTCCCACCGCAAACCAAGCTAAACCGAACTGTATTATCCCTTTAAACATTAAACAAATATATATATTATCCCAAATATCAAGGCTAAAAAGCAAATGATAAACAACACTAACCAATTCATGACTTGTGCTTGTGACTGAACCGATGGAGATCTTGTGCAGTGTGAGAGCTTGGAGTCTTGGTAGTGACGCGATGAAGGCAAGGTTACGTTGTGATGTCAGTTTGATTCTATTCAGTTTTAAGGTTTGTATCTGTGGAACATAATCATATGGTGAATTGTTCTAGTTAACTATCACAAGAAAACACATTATGCATGAATGAATAAGTAGCACAATTCATTTTCTAATGAAAATTAACATCTGCTTTGTCCTTGGACAATCGTATTTTTTGTTTTATGGTCGGTTTGATTGATACAGGACCGTTCTAAGCATACATTCTAAAATACGAGTCATTGGTTGGCTCAACACCGACACGTGTTTGCAATAATATTTTGTTATATTACACAGCAGAGCCGCAATATATCGATAGAGGAGAATTTTTGTATAGACATAATATGTCAAACAATGAAAATGACACTATCGATTGCAGGTGTTATGCTACAAGAGATATTGTATTATAACGTCACAGTGAGAGAGAGAGATTATAGTATGACGTCTCAATTACTTGTCAAAATATCACTTCGAAAAGCCAAATTTTCTAATCGAGCTCATAGAGGCTAAAAAATTGTGTCAATTTTGTCATATAACATAACAGATGTTATCTTTGCTGTCGGGAAAAACACGAAATGTTCAGTCGGGATTTTAAATGCTATTTCGTGAAAACAAATTGTCCCTCTTTTAATCTCCATTAGAGAGGAACATTCCGATATATTCCCTCCACCACCAGTTAACATCTGTATAATATCAATTACGCTTATATTCCATGCAAACATTTTATCGACGTGGTTGATGAGTTCCTTTCGAGACGTTTTCATTAAAGATGACCAATGGAAGATGGTTTGAAATATTGGAATAAAAAGTCATACTATCGAACATAGATCGAAACCTCAAATTTGACATGCATGGAGACGGCTCCCACAAGAGTCGGTTCTGTTGATAAATTATTTCATCGTGTGAAATTTGAAAGTATTATTATACATTCATAATTCACACCAGTGCTAAAAAGGGATAACAGAACACAATACAAACTTGCATATCCGACAGTATATGGCCGTAATGTTGAATGGGATGCAAGTTATCAATGGACAATGGTCCCTGTGTGTATTACTAAATGCTTAACCACTACACACATCGGTATTGTATTATGGTATTATGGTATTTGATATGGTATTAATGGTGTAAATGTGATAGTTGAGTTCTGGTAAGGAGAGTACAGTTTTGGTGAAACTGAATGTTAGTAACCAAAACCTGCATCATTACATTACAAACTAATAGTTATAACTAGAAAGGAACACAACATTACAAATGACGTAGTAGAGATCATGTTATCATTCAAAAAGAGCCGTTAAAACATAAGAGGGCGCTCTCTAAACACTCATCGGTTTCAACCATTTTGAATAAACTATTGTGCATGTGATGCTTTGTTGAAATAGTGATTAGATAGAGAAATAACCAACAACTATTTAAATACCTATTTTGTAACTTTTTGAAAAGAGGAAGCATTTTTTTGAATTTTTAACGGCTGGTTCAAAATTCTCTAATAAACCTGGGGCCCCAGCTTTATTACAAATTGTTATATTTATGGATATTTCAGCCGTCTCTGAACCGATTTTGATCAAACAAAGATGATTTTATTATGTAAATGTTATGCTCTTTCAAATTTTACACTCAGTTTTTCATTACCTCACACAAAAAAAGTAGTCTAGCGCCCACTCTACCAAAACTCAACTATCTCCTTAATTGTGTACCATTTTTACAACACGAAATATAACTTTTACATTATGCAAATCAAAATGTCTGAATTATAAATAATCTACAATTATTGTTACTCTTGTGGGTTTCCTGCTGTATTCATCTACATCCAATTTTAGTTACTCATGGCTGTGTCTATTCGTTCAATTGTACATGTCATACGGGCAGAGAGGGGAAGAGAAAGATAGAGAGAGAGAGAGCGAGAGAGGAGCTCTGGAGGGGAGTTCAATGTTATTTACCTTTGACGATGGCGCTAATGATGATATAGTTGTGAAGAGAGCATCATCAAGCTCCACATCTCCCATCGTGAGTGATCTTAAGTGAGGCATGGTGCAGACGGCTTTCCCAAGATGCTCAGACGCAACAGGACCCAGAGTAAGTATTTGATAATCACCGTAAAGAGTCAGTTGTTCTATCTGTTAATTATGAAAAGAAATAAAGAATTTGATGTATACTGTACATCCCTTTAGTATTCGTACTGGTCTTTATAACATGTCCATGTATAGCAGACGAATGTGGGAGAATGATATCGATTCAAATTATGTAGAGGAGCAATATGCTGTACTTCAATACGTGTGATTTGCGGTTGCACCATGTACAAGGAGAATTGGTAAGTCCTGAGAAGGACTGTTGGTATTCTATTTAGGATAATCCTAAAAAGGACTGTGGTAGTCCTAGAAAGGACTGTTGGAAGTCCTGGAAAGGACTGTTGATATTCTTTCTTGAGCTTGAACTACAGCGCCGGTACAGTGATTGTAAGGTAAAGTTATTGCTGTACTTTGTAATGTGATATATTTCAGCCATTACTATTCATTATTTTTGACAAGTAATTGAAATTATACAATTCGGAAATAATTATTGCATTTCTATAGGTGTTCAACAGGAAAAAAACAGACAATTCAGAATATTACCCTACTTTACAAGCTCTAAAAATACCGAGAACAATGTATGTCGTACAACATAATTGATAAGAGCACATAACAAAGTAGCTGTATGACAAATACGGCCGTAATCGATAATAACCAAATTGTCAGCTCCTCTCATCCCTATGACATGCATGAGGTAACAATGATAAAGAAACATTCCAGGGTTTGTTCTCTCTTTAATATGTATACGAAACAGTCCATTCGGTTACAATATGAATGAATATGATTACATACAAAAGGGAGTAAGATGAAAAAGACGGAATGAGAGAGAGGGGAGGAAGAGATCAGGGGAGGAGTTTAATACATGTAATATACCTTTGAGGATGGCGCTAATGATGACATAGTGAAGAGAGCATCATCAAGATCCACATTTCTCATCGTGAGTGATCGAAAGTGAGGCATGGTGCAGACAGCTTTCCCAAGATGCTCAGAAGCAACAGGACCCAGAGAGAGTGCGCCATTACCTTCAAGAGTCAGTTGTTCTATCTATTAATTATGAAAAGAAATAAAGAATTTCATGTACTGTACAACCCTTCAGTGTGTGTACTGGTCTTTATAACATGTTCATGTATTGCTGATGAATGTGGGATAATGCTATCGATTCAACATTATGTAGAGGAACTAATGCTGTACTCTGTAATGTGCTATACTTCATCAATACTGTTCATGTTGACAAATAATTGAAGTTATACAATTTGGAAATAATTATTGCATTTCTATACGTGTTCAACGGGAAGAAAAACACATAATTCAGTATATTACCCTACTTTACAAGTCTAAATAGACTCTAAAACTCCAAATAGACTGAGAACAATGTATGTTGTACAACCTAATTGAAAAGAGCACGTTACAAAGTAGCTGCGTGACAAATACGGTCGTAATCGATAACAACCAAATTCGATTCTCTGGCATATGTTAGCCCCTCTCATCCCTTAGAGGCAATAATGAGCAAACATGCCATCGTTGGTTTCCTCTTTAAAATGTATACGCAACAGTCCATTCGATCACAATATGAATGTATACAATTAAATACAAATGAGAGAAAGATGAAAATACGGGAAGAGAGAGAGTGGGAGAGAGGGGAGGAGTTTAATACATGTACATTAATTTACCTTTAACGATGGCGATAGTGATGACATAGTTATGAAGAGAGCAAAATAATAAATGCTTCCTCTTTTCAAAAATTCAAATAAAACGATTTTTAAATAATTTAGTATCTCTCTATCTAATAACTATTTCAACACATCACATGCACAATATTTTATTTAAAATGGTTGAAACCGATGATGGTTTAGAGAGCACCCTCTATAGTTTTAACGGCTCTGTTTAAATGATCATAGGCTTTTTTCTTACTCATTAGTAATTTTGTATTCCTTTAAAGCATGTTGTAGTTATAACTATCAGTTTGTGCAAGTTTTGGTTAATAAAATTAATTTCACCAATGAAAACAGTACTCTCTACCAAAACTTAACAATCCATTTAATACATATAGTTTACCCTTGACGATAGCGCTAATGATGACATAGCTATGAAGAGAGCATCATCAAATTCCACACGTCTCATCGTGAGTGATCGAAAGTGAGGCATGGTGCAGACAGCTTTCCCAAGATGCTTAGAAGCAGCAGGACTCAAGGGGGTGTAGTAATGACCACCTTCAATATTCAGTTGCTCTATCTGTTGATTATGAAAAAATTAAAATAATTGCATGTATTGTACAACCCTTCAGTATTTGCACTTGTCTTTAAATCATGTTCATGTATTGCATACGAATGTGGGTTAGATCATAGTTTCATTCGCTAAATTAGCGAATGAAACTATGATCTAAACATCAAAATAGGCGTCCCCCCAGAAGGGGTTGGAGAGGGGGGGGGGGGGGGGGGGGGCTCAACCCTTTCCCCTTTACGTTTTCTTCTTTTTTTTTGAGAGGGGGGTTGGACCACACCCCCCCCCCCCCCCCGCCGCTTCCTTTTAACACTTGTATATGGTCTCAAGTCCACATTTTAACGGTCTCGACCTTCATTACCGATGGTCTCGGCCTTGAAAATGTTGAAGAATCCCGGTCTTGGCCTCGAAAATTGTGGGAAATCCTTGCTTCGGCCTCTAAAATGGTGAAACATGTTCTATGAACCCCCTCCCCCCCCCCCCCCCCCTCCCCCGCCCACACGATTCTCAAACAATAGTCTCGGTCTCGAAAGCTTTTGACTGGGACTGGTCTCAATTTTGAAGGTATTAGGTCTCGGCTTCGAAAATTGTCTACGGACACCCCCCCCCCCCCCCCCCCTTGAAAAAAATCCACGGTACACCACTGCTTATAAAGTAAGACTGTGAAAATGTCAATTAAAACACGTTATTCATATAAAGCACACTATAAAGGATGAGCATTGCCAAAATGTATTACAGTCGTAATTTATAGTAACAAAATAATATATTTGGCATATGTAAGCCCCTCCCACCACTCAGGTAACCGTGAGCGAAAATGCCAGCGTTTTGTTCCTCTGTAATATGTATGCGCTATGAGTTATTCGGCGACAATATACAGGAAATATGAAAGAGAGAAAGATGAATAAGACAGGAAGAAAGGGAGGGGGGAGAGAGAGGGGAAGAGGGGAGTTTAATATGTAATCAACCTTTGACGAGGGTGCTAATGATGACATAGTTGTGTAGAGAGCATCATCATCAAGTCGCACATCACTCAGCGTGAGTGATCGAAAGTGAGGCATGGTGCAGACGGCTTTCCCAAGATACTCAGAAGCAACACGACCAAAACAGAGGAAGATTTTCCAACCTTCAAGAGTCAGTTGTTGTATCTGTTAATTATAAAAATAAATAAAGAATTTGTTTGTTTGTTTGTTTGTTTATTTTATTTAATCACGGTATATACAATAGTAAAATGCCCGCTTTCACCTACAAGCTGTTTTTCAGCAGGGCCGTAGAACAAAAGAATACAGAAATACATAAAATAATACAAAATATTCATTACACACATGTTATTTAAAGAGGGGAAAATAAAACATATTTACAAAGATTGGGGTAATAATACCAATAGGCATAACATGAGTAAAACAATCATTGATCAACTAATATGCACATGAATTATAAATCTAGTATGGGTACCTTCATAATTTCCTTTTTAAATATTTTAACGTCTTGTATAATTCGTAAATAAATAGGTGTAATGTTGAACAGTTTTGATGCATCATATAATGGGCTATTTCGAATAAAGTTTGTGCGGGGTCGAGGCAATTCAATTTGGGTGCTAGCATGGCGTAATCTATAATCTAAGTGGGGTTTTAATTATATGCGGGATGACAACAATGGAGGGGCAAGATTGTGTAGTAACTTTAAAATAAAAACCAAAGCTTGTTTCTTTCGGCGTACTTCCAGTTGATCGACACCAATTGTGTTCTATATAAAGTTTCCCTATTGAAGCGACTATTTACACCAAGTACCAAACGTAAGCATCTGTTTTGTATAACCTGGAGGCGACTTAACTGTGTAAGATGCCCATTCATCCAAATTAAACTATTATTATCAAAGTGGGGCTGAATCAAAGTCTTATAAAGTACAAGGAAAGTCGTCTTATCTACGAACTGCCTCACTCGTCTGAGAGCGTGGAATGTTTTTTAGTGCCCTTTTCCTTACAAAGTCTATTTGCTGGTCCCATGAAAGATTACAATTAAGCATGACCCTAAGATGTTTACACTCCGTAACTTTCTATAGTTTTGTATTACCAATACTTATTATAACATCAGAAAAATTGCGCAAATTGTGTTTAGATCCAACTAACATGAATTGACTTTTGGTTATATTAAGCAAAAGTTCATTACTTGAAAACCAACGCATTATAGACTTCAAGTCATCTTTAATTGATTTCTCTATATATTTGGGATCCTTTGAAGCATAGTACATACATGTATCATCAGTGTAAAGAGAGATTGAACATTTATTAACAGATTTATGAATATCATTCAATGTAATAATAAATAATAACGGCCCAAGTATACTACCCTGGGGTACACCACTTTTTACAGTACGGCTAGTAGATAAACTTCCATTTACTAATGTGGATTGCTCTCTACCCAAAAAATAATCCTGAAACCATTTAATAACTGTTTGGTCAAAGCCAAAGTATTTTAGTTTTTTCAATAATAATTATGTCGAAGGATATCAAGTCAAAAGCCTTTTCTAAGTCTAGTGTAACAACACCAACTACATTTCCTTCATCTATAGATTTGATCATGTCATCAGTCAAAGACATAAGGGCAGTTAAGGTGGAATGTTTAGGGCGAAAACCATGTTGATTTTGATTCAGTAAATTATTTACCGATAAATAATCATATACTTGATTAAATATCAATCTTTCCAATACTTTTGACAAAACAGGAAGGATCGAAATCGGTCTATAATTTGTGGGGTCTGAGGTATCTCCACTTTTGTGGGGGATTTCCCCCGTCACTAGTGATAAATTGATGAGTAAGTGGTTGAACAATACATTCAATTGCGGGGATTTGATCAAGGCCAGTGGCCTTGTTCCTTGCAATACCATGTATATACGACTGATGTGTATGCAACCGACTGGCATGATGAGCACATTCGCTCTCTAAAACACCGGCAAAATTCAGCTTTTTGCTCAGCATGTAACTTTTAAAAGACTCGTTTCCTGTTATGTGTGAACTGAAATCATGTGAATACCGTGGAAATGTGTGATTTATAACAAGGAAACTGTACAAAATGGACCAGAACTTTGTGTAATGTATCAACCACCGAAATTGTGAAAGCGATCGAATCTACACCTCGGTCCCATGTATGGTCACCAGATGTCAGTCAACCGACCCAGCTAGCTGGACATTTTTGTACAATTTCATACGACACACTTCCATCTTATATAAGCTCAAACTCTGGTCTGGATTTTATCATCATGACGGCATTTGAACCTGAGCCCGGGGTGGATGACGCAACACAGAGGCTCATGAATGGCATGTTCTTGCGCTTCAAAGAAGAGAACAAAGAGCTACTCGAGTCGATCCACGTCACTATTCATGAGGCTGTCCAGAAGGAGTTCGAACGATTACACGACCGCTTGAATGAGCAGGAACGGAGAATGATGGACGTCGAGGTTGAGAACAAATCTCATGCCAAAGAGATCGCTCACCTCACGTCCATTGTTGACAACCAATAGACAACAATTGATAATCTTCGGATTTCAACGGGAGACCTGGAGCAATACTCACGCAGAAACTGTCTGCAATTCTTCGGGGTCCGGGAAGAGAACAACGAATCCACGGATGACCTGGTTTGCAGAATCACCAACAACCAACTTGCATGGGCTGAGCATCAGTAAGGCAGATATAGATCGCTCGCGTCGCATGGGTAACTCGAGCAACAACAAGGAGCCGATCGCGAAAGACGGAAGACCTGCACCGAAGCCGCGACCACGCCCCATTGTGGTCAAGTTCGTCTCATACCGAACCCGTCACTCGGTAATCTCTAGTCGGCGGCTCCTCAAAGGATCTCCGATCGTGATACAGGAACAACTGACAAAGGCCAATCTGCATCTCCTGAACATCGCAAAGAAGAAGAAGAATGTGGAGACAGCATGGTCCAGTGATGGGCGTGTAATCGCCAAAGTGGTTGCTACCAATGGACGAACAATAAACAAGGTTATTCGAAGCGAGAATGACCTAAATGCACTATGAAACATTAACAATAACTGAAAGCTGAACAATAAGCTGTTTTGATTGCCACTTTCCTTTTCCCTTAACTTGGAAAAGTGTTGAAAGCTCTATTTAGCAGTGCTTTTTGATAACATGAGATTTTTGTTTGACTTAGTTTTTTTTTTTTTTTGGCTAATTATCGAAGTTGTTTGTTATAGTTGTTTTCTTTAGTTGTTTTAAATTGTGTATTTGTATATTTTCTATGCCGGTCAGAAATGATCAAACACTTAACTATGTTGATGGGGACGATGATTCAGTTTCTAGAGATTTAGATAGGCTTCAATCACTTAAGGGACTTAAAGTAGCCCATTTAAATTGCATATCGCTAACAAAGCATATTGACGAAATAATAAGTATGGTTACTGATGCGAACTTAGACATAATGACTCTTAGTGAAACTCATTTATGTGAAAATATTGATGACGATGAAATATGTATCCCTGGATATACAATCTTACGACGCGATAGGAATAGATCTGGAGGTGGAGTTGCGATGTACATTAAAGATGATTTGATTTTTATTCGAAAAGATGCACTGTTTGAAGATAATAAATTAGAAATAATCGTAACGGAGTTGAAACTTGAGAAACAAAAACCATTTTATGTGATTTGTTGGTATAGACCGCCGAATTCTAATCTTGAAGTATTTAATGCATTTGAAAGAGTAATTCAAAAGGTTGACGACATGAAGGTTCCATATGTTGTTCTTGGCGACATAAATTGTGATGTGAAAAATAACGTTATAGCATGGAACACTAGAAAACTGCTTGATATTATAGAATCTTATAATTGTGTACAATTTATTGATAAACCCACACGTGTTACTCGAACATCTTCTACTACAGTCGATCTCATTTTTTGTAACGATGAACAAAAAATAAATGAGAGTGGTGTAATTGAAGTATCTGTAAGTGATCATTACATGATATATTGTGTTATTGGAAAACATCGATGTCTTAATAGTAATACACACAAGTATAAAACAGGGAGAAACTTGAAAAAGTTTAACGTAGAAGAATTTAGAAGAGACATGAATAATATTGACTTTAATCCCGTGTATGAAATTAATGATCCAGAAGTAGCTTGCTCAGTTTTCCTCTCTTTGATAATGAAGGTGGTTGATAAACATGCACCACTTCGAAAAACTATAATTAAACAAAAATAATCCCCTTGGATGACACAAGATATTTTACAATTAATTCGTAAAAGAGATCGATTGAAAAGTAAAGCCAAAAGGTCGAAAGAAACGAATGATTGGGATAATTATAAACAAGCTCGCAATCACGTTACTGCCGAAATTCGCAGAGCGAAGCGTAATTTTATTTCAACAAAAATTGAATCGGCTGTTCGTGATGTGAAAATGTATTTGGAAAACATTACGGTATCTTACACCCAAAAAGAAAACAGAATCGCAAGCTACTTCCATAAAAGTAAATGATCGTTATGTCCTCATTTAACTCATCTAATGATTACTTTTCAACAGTTGGTAAATCTGTACATGATACTTTTGAAACTAATGGTAATGATGACAACCCAATGACTCCTATTCCGAATGTAAACTCATTTGTATTTAATGATGTATCAACTATCGAAATAGAAAATCTTCTTAAGTCTCTCTCTGAAAATAAGGCAACAGGCCCGGACAATTTGCCAGCTAAACTCCTTAAATCCGTAGCTACTATCATTGCTTCCCCATTTGCACATATACTTAATCTGTCTTTGCGGAAAGGCATAATCCCCAGTCAATGGAAATATGCAAGAGTAACCCCTATTTATAAAGGAGGGGAAAAGACATGCATGGAAAATTATCGACCAATCTCTGTCATACCTATCCTAGCAAAAATAATGGAAAAGGTAGTCTATAATAAATTATTCAAATATTTAATGGAAAATGATATATTATCTGACTGTCAATCGGGATTTAGACCCATGCATTCTACACAAACGGCCCTTTTGAACGTAACAAACAAATGGTTAAATGCAATCGATAGAGGAAACATTGTTGGTTTAGTTATGATCGATCTTAAAAAAGCATTCGATACAGTCGATCACAGTATTTTGATTAAAAAATTACAAATGTATAACTTTGGCCAATGCACTTTAAAGTGGTTCACAAACTATTTTGATCATAGAAAACAATTTACATCTGTAAACGGCTATTCTTCCGATGAAAGGGAAATTACATGTGGAGTACCCCAAGGCTTATTATTGGGCCCTCTATTGTTCTCGATATTTGTCAACGATATGCCTAGCTAGTACAGGACATTCATGTGACATATCATTATATGCCGACGACACGTGTATATTTACCTCATCAAAAGACCCAGTAGAAATTTGTAGTAAATTGAATGAAGATCTCTCAAGATTATCATGCTGGTTGAAAAATAATAAATTAAAGGGTACCACCACCCACAAATAATATTCTTATTATAGAAAGGTAACATCTTTAGTATTCCATTCCTTCAAGTAGTTCACAAAAATATGTTTTCAGAAAAAAGTATATAATGGAAAATGCATCACCATTCTCAACCATGCGTTCATGCGGTCTGAATTGCGTAGACTACATGTGTGCGAGCCAGAGCGCTCTGTGCAGAGCGAACGAATCATCCGGGATTCTTTTGACGTACGCGTGAAAGCATTGGCGCACTCGCAAATGCTTGGCCCGTGAGGAACCAGGAAATAGCAGTGGTTCCGTAAGTGGTGGAAATTAATTGCTTTGTTTATGAATCGCACAACCCTTTGCAAAATGTTGGGTATATATTTGATATCACAAAACGGTAACAGAACATATAATAATGTGTTGTCCTTTGCCTGGTGGTCCCCTTTAATGGTTAACCCAAAAAAATGTGAAGTAATGTTTATAGGCACTCAACAGCGACTGAAGAGATCACAAGAAATTATTTCTGATTGTCATATGTACATTGACAATAATGAAATAAGAAGAGTCGAATCATGTAAATATCTAGGTGTCACCATTGATCAAAATATGATATGGAAAAATCAAATTGATCATGTAAAGAAGAAAGTGATCAAATGTGTATACCTGTTAAAAAGAATACGTTCATATATAAATCAGTACACGGCTTTGACTTTTTATAAATCAATTATTCAATGTCATTTTGATTATTGTAGTGTGGTATGGGCAAATGCTTCAAAGACTAATTTAAATCAATTGCAAGTATTACAAAATAGATCACTTCGTATTGTTATGAATGTTGATATATGTATTCCCCAGATAGTTTGTATGATACTCTGAAATTAGATCGCTTATATATACGATGGTCTAAACAATTAGTATGAACAATGTATCGGTCCGTTCATAAAATCTGTCCACTTTACCTTAGCAGCATCTTTGTATTCCGTGAATCAGTATATTGTACACGGTCTGGTCCAAATAAACTAAGACTTACTCAGCCGAAGACCAATTACGGGAAAAGATCCCTTATCTATCGAGGGGCCAAGATTTGGAATGAGTTAAATTATCCTAAACCCACTATTGTATCAATTGAAACCTTTAAACGACACTTAAATAGTAACCCCATCATCCTGACCATTCTTAGCAGACAAACTTAACATATTCAACGTATTAAGCTTAATCTACAAGACCCCCGGTTTCCTTCCCCCCCCCCCTTTTTTTTTTTTTTTTTTTTTTTTTTTTCTTCTTCTCTTTTTTTTTTCTTCTTACTCTCGTACTAGTAGTTCTTTGTTTGTTTAATTTTGTTTAGACTTGCCCGATTTATGTTGTTATAGATAGTTATTTAGTCCTTTTTACATTGTACTATTATACTTGTTGTGTATTCACTTGTCGTTTTCCATGTATTGTTATGATTGTATGTTTTTATCTTGGCCTGGACCCCTTTGAAAAACAGCTTGTAGCTGACAAGGGCAATCCATCCCATGAGTGGAGAATAAATAAATAAAATAAAAAATATACATTTTAAAACATCCTCTTGGGAAATTTCTTTAGATCTAAATATAGAATCAACGGGAGTCATATACTGCTCCATATTAGTACCAAACTTTCTGGTCTCTTTCCTTCGTGAAGCTAAATCAACAAAATAATCATTAAAACATGATGCTATATTTTTTTAACCTGGTATTTCTTTTCTATCAACAGTAATTTTTGGAATAGAGCTAACATTTTTTTTTTTATGCATTATGCGCCTCAATGACTTCCACATTGCTGTGCTATCACCTGTATTATTCAAAATACTTTCAGAGACGTATGATGAACGTTTTGCTCTCC
>JBAMJV010014276.1:0-34151 GCA_037951105.1 Echinarachnius parma
GCTCAAACCATCAAGCCACTAAGACCTTTGAATTAAATCAAAGTTGATTTAATTATCCTTGGGATTGGCCCAGTTTATAAAGCTTCTGACTAATCGAGCATTGAAAAGGGCCGGTCTAGCAATCCGGAGGTCTCGGGTTCGATTCCCGGCGAAGCCTATTTTTCTTTGCTCATTTTCAATCATTTAAATATTTCTAGTCAGTTTCCTCTATGTTTGAATTTAATTAATAAAAAAAGCTGTATCACTTCGCGTGATCCTGCGCCTTTCTCTATAAAAGTTGATTTAATTATCCTTGGGATTGGCCCAGTTTATAAAGCTTCTGACTAATCGAGCATTGAAAAGGGTTTCATGGGAACAACCACCATTCAAAGGTCTTCGTGGCTTGATGGTTTGAGCACCGGTCTAGCAATCCGGAGGTCTCGGGTTCGATTCCCGGCGAAGCCTATTTTTCTTTGCTCATTTTCAATCATTTAAATATTTCTAGTCAGTTTCCTCTATGTTTGAATTTAATTAATAAAAAAAGCTGTATCACTTCGCGTGATCCTGCGCCTTTCTCTATAAAAGTTGATTTAATTATCCTTGGGATTGGCCCAGTTTATAAAGCTTCTGACTAATCGAGCATTGAAAAGGGTTTCATGGGAACAACCACCATTCAAAGGTCTTCGTGGCTTGATGGTTTGAGCACCGGTCTAGCAATCCGGAGGTCTCGGGTTCGATTCCCGGCGAAGCCTATTTTTCTTTGCTCATTTTCAATCATTTGAAATATAATGTCCACATAACCCTGTGAAAAACTAGTTAACTAAAGCGCCCTCTTGTGTCGAAGTCGCAAAGTACCAACATCTAATAATAACTGAAGCAATCTGGGTTTATAAACCTTACATAATCCCGAATGATTTTCCTTTCTATAAAATTGATATATACAAATAAACAATCAAAATTTAGTTGTATCAGTAACCGTTTAAAATTGCGCGTGATTAGAACAAAATAAAATTGCCATCCTCATCAAAACTACTCACCCACATTACTATCATGTTACCGTCATCATCCTATTCAACATCAATATCATCACAACTATCAATACCTTCATCATCATCAGACATCATCGTCATCAACATCATCCTCGCCACCATTATTATTGTCATCAATGTCATCATTACCATTATCTACCATCATCATGATCATCATCATCATCATCATCATCATCATCATCATCATCATCATCATCATCATCATCATCGGCATCTTCATCAACCTTATCACTATTATTATCATCATCATCATCATCAATATTATCATTACCTTCATCATTATGATTACCATCATCAACATCATCGACATAAATTATGAATATCATCACCGTCATGATCGTTACCATTATTATTGTCGTCAACATCAACAAAATCATCATTACCATTATCAATACCATCACCACCGTCATGATCGTTGCCATCATTATTGTCGTCATCATCATCATCATGACCATCATGACTGTCGTCATCATTATAATCACGATTTTCACCATCATTATAATCACCATCATCGCAATAAATGATGATCATTATCATCACTATCATTATCGTCACCATCACTACCCTCTTTGTCATCATCACCATCTTCGCCATAAATGATGATCATTATCATCGCCATCATTATCATTATTATTAGCTCCCTCGACAGAAAAGGTCAACATGACGAATCCCCCCCCCCCCCTCCCCCCCCCCCCCCCCCCCCCTCCCCCCCCCCCCCCCCCCCCCCAAATGGCGATAAGAAATTGACGCCCTTTCAAGGTGCAGTATAACTGTTTGGTCGTAACAAGGGTATGAATTGCCATTGAAAAGAATTTGAAACACAGGGTAAAACACCCGGCCTATAGGCGTTTGAAATACTTCTTAGATGTCAAATTCGGGGGGCGGGGGGGGGGGGGGGGGGGTATGTATGAATAAAGGAATATAACGTGCATATGTTACCTCCTCGGTTTTAGGATTTAATTAGAATACAGAGAATGGGGCTAGTGTCGGGAGAGGAGAAGAGAGAGGCAATAACAATATTTTATGTATGACAAGAGGTAGCCAGGGGAGGGGGGAGGGGTAGGTCTGGATAAGGGAATATAAAGCATATATATATATGTTGCCTCCTTGGTAAAAGGTTTTGATTATAATGAACAGAGAATGAAACTAGTGTCGGGAGGGGAGAAGGGGGAGGGCATATTAATGCCTAATGGATGATAAGGGGTAGGAAGGGGGGTAGGTCTATAGTTAAGGGGATATAAAACAGTATATATGACCTCCTTGATTTATGGTTTATATTATAATGAAAAGAGAATAGGACTAGTGTCGGGAGTGGAGAAGGAGGAGGGCGTAACTGTGTTATATTGATGGCTTGGGATAAGTACGGGGGGGGGGGGGGGGGGGGGGTAAGGTCTAGATTAGGGGATATACAGTGTTTATATTGCCCCAATGAACAGCGAATGGGACTAGTGCCGGAATCGCATGTAACAAATTAAGATATTCATTCTAATAATTATTACTGAAGCAATCTGGGGGGGGGGGGGGGGGGCACGGGGCGTATATCAGAAGCGATTACAAACCTTACATAATGGTATCCGTAAATGAATACCGATATTGCAATCTCAATGAGATTGCAGCGGCGAAGGTTCTAAAAGTAATTAGATTCATAATATCGTTAATTTTAGAGCTGTTTATTATCTGGGGAATAGAAAAATTATTGAACTAGAGTAAGTTTTGTATAGGTTCCTCATGTACATAGCGCAAATTCCTGAATATGCTAGTACATGGTATTTGGTCGACGGCCATGATAACACATGAAATAGTACTGATATATAATGTCAAACATAGAGGAAACTGACTAGAAATATTTAAATGATTGAAAATGAGCAAAGAAAAATAGGCTTCGCCGGGAATCGAACCCGAGACCTCCGGATTGCTAGACCGGTGCTCAAACCATCAAGCCACTAAGACCTTTGAATTAAATCAAAGTTGATTTAATTATCCTTGGGATTGGCCCAGTTTATAAAGCTTCTGACTAATCGAGCATTGAAAAGGGTTTCATGGGAACAACCACCATTCAAAGGTCTTCGTGGCTTGATGGTTTGAGCACCGGTCTAGCAATCCGGAGGTCTCGGGTTCGATTCCCGGCGAAGCCTATTTTTCTTTGCTCATTTTCAATCATTTAAATATTTCTAGTCAGTTTCCTCTATGTTTGAATTTAATTAATATAAAAAGCTGTATCACTTCGCGTGATCCTGCGCCTTTCTCTATAAAAGTTGATTTAATTATCCTTGGGATTTGCCCAGTTTATAAAGCTTCTGACTAATCTAGCATTGAAAAGGGTTTCATGGGAACAACCACCATTCAAAGGTCTTCGTGGCTTGATGGTTTCAGCACCGGTCTAGCAATCCGGAGGTCTCGGGTTCGATTCCCGGCGAAGCCTATTTTTCTTTGCTCATTTTCAATCATTTAAATATTTCTAGTCAGTTTCCTCTATGTTTGAATTTAATTAATAAAAAAAGCTGTATCACTTCGCGTGATCCTGCGCCTTTCTCTATAAAAGTTGATTTAATTATCCTTGGGATTGGCCCAGTTTATAAAGCTTCTGACTAATCGAGCATTGAAAAGGGTTTCATGGGAACAACCACCATTCAAAGGTCTTCGTGGCTTGATGGTTTGAGCACCGGTCTAGCTATCCGGAGGTCTCGGGTTCGATTCCCGGCGAAGCCTATTTTTCTTTGCTCATTTTCAATCATTTGATATATAATGTCCACATAACCCTGTGAAAAACTAGTTAACTAAAGCGCCCTCTTGTGTCGAAGTCGCAAAGTACCAACATCTAATAATAACTGAAGCAATCTGGGTTTATAAACCTTACATAATCCCGAATGATTTTCCTTTCTATAAAATTGATATATACAAATAAACAATCAAAATTTAGTTGTATCAGTAACCGTTTAAAATTGCGCGTGATTAGAACAAAATAAAATTGCCATCCTCATCAAAACTACTCACCCACATTACTATCATGTTACCGTCATCATCCTATTCAACATCAATATCATCACAACTATCAATACCTTCATCATCATCAGACATCATCGTCATCAACATCATCCTCGCCACCATTATTATTATCATCAATGTCATCATTACCATTATCTACCATCATCATGATCATCATCATCATCATCATCATCATCATCATCATCGGCATCTTCATCAACCTTATCACTATTATTATCATCATCATCATCATCAATATTATCATTACCTTCATCATTATGATTACCATCATCAACATCATCGACATAAATTATGAATATCATCACCGTTATGATCGTTACCATTATTATTGTCGTCAACATCAACAAAATCATCATTACCATTATCAATACCATCACCACCGTCATGATCGTTGCCATCATTATTGTCGTCATCATCATCAACAATATCATCATCATGACCATCATGACTGTCGTCATCATTATAATCACGATTTTCACCATCATTATAATCACCATCATCGCAATAAATGATGATCATTATCATCACTATCATTATCGTCACCATCACTACCCTCTTTGTCATCATCACCATCTTCGCCATAAATGATGATCATTATCATCGCCATCATTATCATTATCATTAGCTCCCTCGACAGAAAAGGTCAACATGACGAATCCCCCCCCCCCTCCCCCCCCCCCCCCCCCCAAATGGCGATAAGAAATTGACGCCCTTTCAAGGTGCAGTATAACTGTTTGGTCGTAACAAGGGTATGAATTGCCGTTGAAAAGAATTTGAAACACAGGGTAAAACACCCGGCCTATAGGCGTTTGAAATACTTCTTAGATGTCAAATTCGGGGGGCGGGGGGGGGGGGGGGGGGGTATGTATGAATAAAGGAATATAACGTGTATATGTTACCTCCTCGGTTTTAGGATTTAATTAGAATACAGAGAATGGGGCTAGTGTCGGGAGAGGAGAAGAGAGAGGCAATAACAATATTTTATGTATGACAAGAGGTAGCCAGGGGAGGGGGGGAGGGGTAGGTCTGGATAAGGGAATATAAAGCATATATATATATGTTGCCTCCTTGGTAAAAGGTTTTGATTATAATGAACAGAGAATGAAACTAGTGTCGGGAGGGGAGAAGGGGGAGGGCATATTAATGCTTAATGGATGATAAGGGGTAGGAAGGGGGATAGGTCTAGTTAAGGGGATATAAAACATTATATATTACCTCCTTGATATATGGTTTATATTATAATGAAAAGAGAATAGGACTAGTGTCGGGAGTGGAGAAGGAGGAGGGCGTAACTGTGTTATATTGATGGCTTGGGATAAGCACGGGGGGGGGGGGGGGGGTAAGGTCTAGATTAGGGGATATACAGTGTTTATATTGCCCCAATGAACAGCGAATGGGACTAGTGTCGGAATCGCATGTAACAAATTAAGATATTCATTCTAATAATTATTACTGAAGCAATCTGGGGGGGGGGGGGGGGGGGGCACGGAGCGTATATCAGAAGCGATTACAAACCTTACATAATGGTATCCGTAAATGAATACCGATATTGCAATCTCAATGAGATTGCAGCGGCGAAGGTTCTAAAAGTAATTAGATTCATAATATCGTTAATTTTAGAGCTGTTTATTATCTGGGGAATAGAAAAATTATTGAACTAGAGTAAGTTTTGTATAGGTTCCTCATGTACATAGCGCAAATTCCTGAATATGCTAGTACATGGTATTTGGTCGACGGCCATGATAACACATGAAATAGTACTGATATATAATGTCAAACATAGAGGAAACTGACTAGATATATTTAAATAATTGAAAATGAGCAAAGAAAAATAGGCTTCGCCGGGAATCGAAACCGAGACCTCCGGATTGCTAGACCGGTGCTCAAACCATCAAGCCACTAAGACCTTTGAATTAAATCAAAGTTGATTTAATTATCCTTCGGATTGGCCCAGTTTATAAAGCTTCTGACTAATCGAGCATTGAAAAGGGTTTCATGGGAACAACCACCATTCAAAGGTCTTCGTGGCTTGATGGTTTGAGCACCGGTCTAGCAATCCGGAGGTCTCGGGTTCGATTCCTGGCGAAGCCTATTTTTCTTTGCTCATTTTCAATCATTTAAATATTTCTAGTCAGTTTCCTCTATGTTTGAATTTAATTAATAAAAAAAGCTGTATCACTTCGCGTGATCCTGCGCCTTTCTCTATAAAAGTTGATTTAATTATCCTTGGGATTGGCCCAGTTTATAAAGCTTCTGACTAATCGAGCATTGAAAAGGGTTTCATGGGAACAACCACCATTCAAAGGTCTTCGTGGCTTGATGGTTTGAGCACCGGTCTAGCAATCCGGAGGTCTCGGGTTCGATTCCCGGCGAAGCCTATTTTTCTTTGCTCATTTTCAATCATTTGATATAGAATGTCCACATAACCCTGTGAAAAACTAGTTAACTAAAGCGCCCTCTTGTGTCGAAGTCGCAAAGTACCAACATCTAATAAAAACTGAAGCAATCTGGGTTTATAAACCTTACATAATCCCGAATGATTTTCCTTTCTATAAAATTGATATATACAAATAAACAATCAAAATTTAGTTGTATCAGTAACCGTTTAAAATTGCGCGTGATTAGAACAAAATAAAATTGCCATCATCATCAAAAATACTCACCCTCATTACTATCATGTTACCGTCATCATCCTATTCAACATCAATATCATCAGAACTATCAATACCTTCATCATCATCAGACATCATCGTCATCAACATCATCCTCGCCACCATTATTATTGTCATCAATACCATTATCTACCATCATCATCATCGGCATCTTCATCAACCTTATCACCATTATTATCATCATCAATAGTATCAATACCTTTATCATTATTATTACCATCATCAACATCATCGACATAAATTATGAATATCATCACCGTCATGATCGTTACCATTAGTGTCGTCAACATCAACAAAATCATCATTACCATTATCAATACCATCACCACCGTCATGATCGTTGCCATCATTATTGTCGTCATCATCAACAATATCATCATCATGACCATCATTACTGACGTCATCATTAGCATCACCATTTTAAACATCATCAGCATCATCATTATCATCACCATCATCGCCATAAATGATGATCATTATCATCACTATCATTATCGTCACCATCACTACCCTCGTTGTCATCACCATCATCGCAATAAATGATGATCATTATCATCGCCATCATTATCGTTATTATTACTATCATCGTTGCCATCATCATCATCTTATCGTTATCGCCATCATGATCGCCAACATCATTATTATCGTCGTCGTCATCATCATCATCGCCATTAACTTAACGATGAACATTAACATCCCCATCACGATCGTCACCAGTATTATCATCGTCATCATCATCTCTATAATTTTCACAAACGATGATGGCTATCATACCATCATGACAATAAACTATGACCATCATCATCATCACCAAATCTTCACCATCATTACCATTGTCAACATCATCATCCTCGAAACCGTTAATAGTATCGTCATCAATATCATCATTACCATATAAGTACTTCATCATCACCATCATCATCATCATCATTATAACCATCATAGCTATGAACGATGGGCATTATCATTACCATCATTATCATCTTCATCCTCAACACCATCATCGCTCAACCGATGATCATCATTGTCACCATCATCGTCATCATCATCATTATCATCATCATCATCACACCTGACAGAGGTCACATATGCAAGTATACTAGCAATAGTTACATTCAAATGAGAGAAGGAAACGTAATTAGACTATATGATAAACTTTAATTTGTAACAACAAGTTGCATATTATGGAACAAACGTCATACAGTGCGTAATCTAATAATGCGTTTTGTTCAACTCGGATATGCATCTCTATATGTATAGATGTCGAGTATAACTGATTGCTCAGCCTTAATTTCAGAATTATCTTATTCACCAACAAGCTTTTGTCAGATTGTCTCTGGTACTCTAAAATCGAAGAGGAAAATTACCAGTAACAAACAATATACGTTACATTACGATAAGTTTGAACTTATAACAATACGTCAGAAATACAAGCATAATTATCTTAAAAACATGAAAGAAAATAACTGGAATATAAACATATTCTACAGCCTCAAATCATTTGGAAACAAAACAGAAAAATGTGGATAAATTGTCCTGCTTAAGGACAAATGCAGTGGGCATGTATGCATAGGGTAGCGCTCTACCAATCTAGAAATAGAATTATACATAATTAAACGGAACGGACCTAGTAACATTGTCCATTTTCTAAACCGTGTACAAATTGAGTGTAGTGAGTAAGTGAATATCACTTTGCATTTTTGCTCATTACTCGGTCATGCAACGTCCATTTGACTTGAAATGTTCACACAATACCCTATAGCTATGGACATATCAGATAACAATATACATTGCATCAACCATTCATCACTTTTTGCACATGTCAACAAAGTTACTAGATCACTTTAAAGGTATTTCCCGAAGTGTCCCCCGATTTTTTTTTGTGAGATAATGAAAAACTGACTGTCAAATTCGAAAGAACATACAATTTTAATGACAGAATAAACTTTATTTGATCAAAATCGGTTCAGAAACGGCTGAAATATCCATAAATATATTTTTATTCAAAATGTTTTTTCACCGGCAATCACCAGCCGATATTTAGACTTTTTTTTAAAAATTCAAAAAATGCTCGAAGACTACTTTGAAAAAAATCTGAATAGGTTTTTAAAAAGTCGTTGATGATATCTCTATTGAATCATTATTTTAACAAACATCAAATGCACAATTTTGTATGAAAAAGGGCTAAAACCAATGATTTTTTTTAAATAGCGCCACTTGAGTTATAATGGCTCTTTTTGAATGATAACAGGGGTTTTACTTAGTCATTTGTAATTGTGAATACTTTTCGAGCACGGTGAAATTATAACTATTACTTGTTTGTAAACTAATACTCGTTTGTAATTGTGTATACTTTTCGAGCATGGTGAAATTAAAACTATTACTTTGTACCGTAATGGTGCAGGCTTTGGTTACTAAAGTTAAGTTTGACCAATACTCAACTATCATTTAACTCAATATTAAATTTGTTCAGAATGACAGAAAATTATCTATTTGTTAAAGCAAGCTACAACAAAATACTTATATAAAGTGCTTAGAGATGATTATCAATCATATAAGGCCCTACGTAATTCACAAACATTATTATTTTTCATCTCAAGTAAATTCCTAATCATAACTAAGAACAAGTATTGCGTCTGCCATAGGGTATAAATACCCTTGCTTATAGCATAGTATTTGCATTACCTGACGAAGTGTTGCAGCGGCGCACGAAACGTCGTGATCTTTAGATTCCTTGTTGACCACACATTGCGAGACAAACAAATATCATTAGCGAATGATTACTATTTCCGCAATGTGTAATATATTTAGCATTAAGTATAAATTTACGCCCTTTTCACAATGAATGTACCAGTTGATAACTATACTATACATGTGTGTAATTATGTGTATAATTGTTAGCTTAAAGATGAATTACAGTTTTGGGAAAGAAGCTGAATACATCTATATTGATCATTATTGTTGAATAAGTATTGAAATAGGGCTTGTGTGGTAAAATCGGAACCTAAGCATCGTTAAATACAGAAATATCGGAAGAAATCCAATATCCGCCTGTGAAATTTATAAATCCACCGCCAGTTCGGACCTGTCCACGCCGCTAGCGCTGGGGGAGATATCGACAAGCTATCGTATAGCGCGACACCTCGTGTACACCTCGTGGTCGTAATACACGTAGCGAATGAGCGATTCCGAGTTGGCGAACTCTATCTGCAGCAGATCAAGTTATTATTTTGCAAATATATCAATTAGTAGGCGGTTTCTTGGCCAAATTTGGATAATCCTATATTAGTACAATTATATTCTTTCACATTATTGGTAATAGGAGCTTCCATTTCATTTTTTTGAGAGGGGGGCGTTTCCAAAACTGGCCTTTACCTTTAACCCTAACCAGGCCGGTGGGGGGGGGGGGGGGGGGCCTGGAATCCACCCCCCTCGACTTTTTGCAACGCGACTTCATGAGTTTTTTCATTGAAGTCTTGCACAACTCTTGAGACCAAATTTGTGAAGACCGGGTATACAGTTCTAAAGTCACATGACCTTTTGTAAGTGAACGTCGGCCCGTAAATCACTACATTTTGTGATTTGCATACAAATCCTATGGAAATTGAATTTTTCCTAGAATATATAAAACCTTATTTATTTTTAATTCCAATCACTGCAATCATTTAATTTTGGGCTAAAAATGGTTGGATAATGGTCAATAATTCAAGTTGAAAAAACAAAGAAATACATAAATTTTGGCTGTCGCAATTTTTAATGTTAAAAACCTGTTAATTAAGTCATGCCCAAAATTAGCATATTCTGAGCAATATTTAGTGATTTACAGACAAAATGGGGATTTCTGCATAAATTATTTTCAAAAAAATAACGATGCAATCTTGAAGATTATGTTGCAAGCTGTCTGCCTGCCAAATTTTGTGGTGGCCGCGCGTTCGATGGCCGAGATCTCACGGGGGGGGGGGGGGGGAAATCTACCTCCTCCCCCCCCCCCCCCCCAACCAGAGCACAGCCAAAGTAACGGCCTAGTTAGGGTTAAAGGGAGTGTCTGCCATTTGTAAGCCGTATAACATGAAAGCAAATGAAATGTAGTTTAAAAGCTTGCCTGAAAAATGTATGACTTGAAATCTCATTTTTGTGTAGTTTGATTGCAAGACCTAAAAATTAAAATAAAAAGCGACAGACATTTATATTGCATTCAAGTCTTCACCTGTGCAAAATTTTGCTCACGATCGCTAATGGTGCATTGCAGAGCGAGCCCTAGTCCGCAAGTTGTGGTATATCACAAACAGGCATAATTAATGTATTTCTTTCATTATTGTTTTAAACGGAACTGTGTTCATCTCCACAGGCCAGTCACCACCTTTGCTGTGCGTGCAATGCACACAGATTGTGATTAAACAACAGCCCAAGCGAATCCTAAACAAAATAACTAAGAGTAAGACTCATAAAACTTTCTATGTAGAAATGTCGTCCATACAATACCTTTACGTCAATAACTGCAGCATTGTTGTAAAATTATGCTACATGTAAATCAATTAAACACATTTAGTGGCCGGTGTGTATTTTGAGGAAGGGATATTTCTACACACGGTTTTCGTGTTCGACCTAACATTTTATTTGGGTGTTAAAGGGTACCACCACCCAAATCTAATATTCTTATTATAGAAAGGTAACATCTTTAGTATTCCGTTCCATCAACAAGTTCACAAAAATAGGTTCTCAGAAAAAATATATAATTAGAAAACGCATCACCATTCGAAAGCATGCGTTCATGCGGTCTGAATTGAGTAGACTACTGCGTGTGCAGCAAGCGAATCGCCCGGGATTATATTGCCTACAAACGTACGCGTGAATAGCATTGGCGCACTCGCAAACCAGGAACCAGGAAATAGTAGTGGTTCCGTAAGTGGTGGAAATTAATTGCTTTGTTTATGAATTACACAACCCTTTGTAAAATGTTGGGTATCTATTTGATATCACAAAACAGTACCAAAACATATAGTAATGTGTTGTTATTTGCCCGGTGGTCCCCTTTAAATTCATCCCCATCTATCTACTAGAAACTATTCAGACGATTTGTAAATGATGTACATTTCCTTTAAGGCATAATAGGAATATTTTTTAAAAGGTGACAACGCTTTCCATTTACTGAAACTTATGGAAAACTATTAATTAAACTATTATGGAAAACATACATTTCAATAACATTCAATACATGTTAGGCCTTGATCATGTTGGTGATGGCTGTCTGTTAGGATCATTCACACCCCTGCTGTATGTAGTACATGTATACCATCTGTGGTGCTAGTGGCGACCAATCAAACCAAAGTCCACTCTGCTGCCGTTTGCTTAAGGGAGCAGGTTTATTTCATGGTTCCGAATCAGATGCAATCCATTTGAGCCATGTACTTGGGCATGCATACCCACTTCTTTATTGATGTCCTTTCTCCAAAGCATAAGTGGTGATAAACTGTGTGGTTGACACTTCATCCATCAATACCTATATAGGGCAAAATAAAGAAAATGCGCATATCAGTGGCAATAATCAATGCATAAAGATAACATGGATGGAGCTAATCTTCCAATTTGTATTTTAGGATTGACCCTGATAAGCACTGGGAAAGCTATGGTTAATACAAATTCAATCCTAAGATTCCTAAAGTGGGTGAGAAGCAAGAGATTATTTTCAACTAGCTGGATCTTCGACTGTCAAAAATAATACCTCCGCTATCACGCAGTTTTAAATCAAGCCAAAATTACCATGCACTGAATTAATACTGTAAACTCAATTTTGATGGTAATTGAGTAATTTAAGAAATCACAAATACAAACTATTTTAGCATATACATAATGAGTGATGTGACTTTAGACCTTTGACCTCAGGACCCCAAGATTGTAGCGCTACATTGGCTTCGTTATAAGCCTTGAGACATTTGACAATCTTAAAATATACACAGATACCAATATTACTGGTTATGGGTCAACTGGTTCTTATGATATTGTACTTACAAGCTATTTAAGCAGTCGCACTGGCCCGCTGGCCCGGGGCCAGTGAAATTGCACTTGGGGCCAGCAAAATGTATAAAAGTCATATTTTGGTGGCCCGATCGGGCAAGCAGATTTTCAACCCGACACTGAAAAACTGAAAAAATCTTATTTTCTTTCATGTCATGCTTCATCAAAAATCAGAGGTTTGATATTAGGAAAGAGTGATATTTTGAATAGTAAAAAGCTTACTCATGAGATACAATTTTGGGGCCAGTAAATTTTCTTTCGGGCCACGAGAATAGGGGAAGAAACTATTTCACTGGCCCGATCGGGCCACTGACTAAAAAGGTGAGTATGGAGCCCTGCAGTTAGCATAAAGCCCTGTGACCCTGAGTGACCCCATGACCCGAAAATCAATCAGATCATTGTCATCCACAATGTACAAGTTACAAATTGATACATCAACAGGTGCTCTAAGATATCACAAGACTTTTCATGGGACAAAATCTTGCAAGGTTCCCGGACACATTTGATGAAAGAGATATATCTGGCAATTATGCATAACATGTGGAGTTTATCTCACTGGGTAAACAGGGGGAATGGAATGATGATATATAAGAGGCGGCGGTTTTGTTTGTTTTCAACTCAATTCAATTCTAAAAGGGTTTATCCAAAATCATGCTCTTGCAGCCAAAGCTAAAGAACATCATCATTCACAAGGTAAAATATATCATACTGGTAAAAAATTGAGTTTAGTCCAAGACTAATATTGATCAGTCATTGACATAATCAACCATTATGTGTCTTGCCTAGGCCACAGGCCTGGAGAACCTAGCCTTTAAATCTGTTCCCTACGAGTTTATTAAATTGCCATAGACTTTGTACACATCGACCCACTCGGTTCCTGTAGTTATAATTGGCCTTTCTGACATCATTGTAAAAGTTTTTGCTGATAAAATATGATGACATTCTGGGTGAAACGAGCCACTGTGTAAAACCCCAATGATGTATAGTGAGAGGATGCATTTCAGTGTTTTCACAATTATCAAGAAGAGGCCTGCAATTAAAACAAATCTTACCCTGTAATTAGGGATGTTTCACAGCCTCTTCACATTGACATGCACATCCTGATGCTAAGCTGGTCTAAGTGCTTTTCTAGTCTGTGGTTGTTCAAACAGCCTCTCGTTCAAATGCTGCACAGATATGTTACTGTAGTAAAAAATATAATAAGACATTAATACAAAATAACAAAACATACACAAAATGGCATTTTGCATTCATTTCTATAAAAAATGAGCTCTGGTGTATAACTGAGCATACACAGATGCCTTAAAGGGATAGATCCTCTTTTGCAAGCCAAAATTCAAAAGTTGCGAGGTTATTGTCTTAAAAGGAAATGTCATTTAATAGCATGCCTGAAAAAATTAGGGCTTGAAATCTCTTTTTCTTGGAGTTATAGACCTAAAACTGATTAAATTGTTGGACGACGGTATAATGGGTACATACGTATTTTCGGTAGGTGAGTAAGTTCGTACACAGATTTCACGGAGTGCCAGATCGGCATGCATGACCCCTACGTGACCTGCGCTAGCTACGTGACACGCGCATAAGTACTAATGTGTGAGCGTTTACCAAGCAAAATACCCAAACATCGCTTAAACTGACTACATAACATGTAATTATCCATATTCTTTATTTTTGAGATCTTTTTCCGTGACATACGTTAACAAATGTCGGCTTCACAATATACCTTTACGAGAATTAGTACAATACTGTTGTAATATTATGCTAAATCAGTTGAACTCCTTTATTGACCGATATATAGTTTAAATGGAGGGACGCATTCGTTTTTCATTCGTAGAATCCAAATTAGAAGGCTGTTTGATCTGATTTTTTGTTTGCGTGTTACATTGATCCCCATCCGTCAACTGAAAGCTGTTCAGACGTTTTGTAAAAGTGGACCTGTCCCTTTAAAGGGACTTAGTAACATTGTCCAAATCCTCAAAATAAAATTTTAATTCTAGGGGTTCCCTCATACCTTGTTGTATTCGTATTAAGAATAAAATCATGGGACCGATTTTGGTTTTTCAAATTTCCCTTTCGTTACAAATATATGTACGATCGAAGTATTCAGATAAGAAAAACTCCCCTGGAGTTTTGAAACCATGTACAAAGTGAGTGCAGAGATTTAGTGAATATCACTTTGCATTTTCGCTCATTACTTGGCCATGCAATGTCCATTTGACTTGAAATGTTCACACAATACCCTGTGGACATATGAGATAACAACAATATACATTGCATCAACCCTTCATCACTTTTTGCACATGTCAACAAAGTTACCAGATCCCTTTAAGATGCAAACAAAATAATTATGAGTTCTCCTACAGCACAGAAAGATAATATTATGATTTTAATTTTAAACATGATGTAATTCAGTCAGATTCTAGAAGACAACATTGTAATGGCCAATGAACATTAGTAAAACATGTACATGTACTATGAGAAGCATACATGATATACATTACAAACATAATCATGGTGGACCAAAGACAGATTAGGTGCACTTGTAACTCGTCTATCTCCGCAAATAATTAGCTTCCACATTTCTCTTCTACCATTTTGTTCGGCTTATGGTAAAAGAAGAAGAAAATAGGGTTAGAATTTCTCAATTTCTCAAATGTCATTCAAATCCTGTCAATATACCAGGGCCCAGTGCAGAAAGAGATCTATACAATCGATTGTAAGTAACCATTAATTGTAAACTTGTCAGAAAATTTGCGTGCTTCGAACAATCAGATTTGCGCATGTAGAACACATGATCGGTGTCAGGTAAAAATGCCAGAGGAAATAATGATAGGTAAAAATGGCAGTGGAAAAATGCCAGGGGAAAAAATGCCAGTGGTAAAAATGCCAGCGGTAAAAATGCCAGCGGTAAAAATGCCAGCCGGTTGTTCACACACAAAACGATTGTGATTCTATAGTCGGCTCTTGTACGAAATGATGCTCAAACCTGCGTTTCATTAACGGTTAGTCATGATTCGCTATGTACGACGTTTCGTTAGTCAGCGTTCAGACACACTATTTCCAAAAAATGTCATCGTATAGCAGGTCGAGAGCTGACTATAAGTATATAATCAGCAGCTGACTAGCTATACGATGACATTTTTGTGTGAAGACGGGGTAGGTCTACTGCTAACCTAACCAGGCGCTGTGTGGATCGTTAATTACAGTTAGTCTACTGCAAACAAGCACAGCACCTGGTTAAGTCTTTAGTTTAGGTAACGACTACGTACATTTATTTACAGAGCGCCATGCCCAGAGGCAGAGTGGCAGAGGTAAACTTGACACGGTACCATAAAAGCTAGATCGACAAATCTAGCACTTTCATGGCCTCTTTGACATTTTTAATGGCATTTTACACTGTCTGAGAAACTGACACAGTGAAAAATGCCAGTTATAATGTCAAACTCAACTACATAAACGCGTAAATACTGCAAGAATCGTCCAATCTATATAATATTACATAGTCTATAGCAGTGCTGTAGTCGAGTCCGGACTCGGACTCGCTTTTGATGGTCTCGTGACTCGGACTCGGCACTTGTGGACGCGACTACAGCACTGGTCTATAGAGAATGTAGATCAACAAATATATTGATTTCATGGCCCCTTCTATTTACTGCACTAAATAGCTGCAGTCTTTAGTTTCAGTTTGAGTTTTCAACCCACTCGGTTCCTGTAGTTATAATTGGCCTTTCTGACATCATTGTAAAAGTTTTTGCTGATAAAATATTATGACATTCTGGGTGAAACGAGCCACTGTGTAAAACACCAAATGATGTAGTGTGAGAGGATGCATTTCAGTGTTTTCACAATTATCAAGAATAGGCCTGCAATTAAAACAAATCTTACCCTATATTTAGGGATGTTTCACAGCCTCTTCACATTGACATGCACATCCTGATGCTAAGCTGGTCTAAGTGCTTGTCTAGTCTGGTTGTTCAAACAGCCTCTCGTTCAAATGCTGCACAGATATACTGTAGTAAAACAAAATAAGAAGACATTAATCAAAAATAACAAAATATTAACAAAATGGAATTTTGCATTCATTGCTATCATAAATGAGCTGTGGTGTATAACTGAGCATACATAGGTGCCTTAAGATGCATTATGAGTTCTCCTACAGCACAGAAAGATAATTAATATTATGATTTTAACTTTACACATGATACACATTAAGGCTATGGTCACAACTCAGAGCGGCCACCGACCGATTTGGAATTTAGGCATCGCCCAACAATTTTTTGAGAAGTCGAGCAGGCTGTAGAGTCCCAGCTATGCCTGGGCGGTGCCCTGTCGATTTCCCGTCGGTCGATTTTAGGTCAAAACTGGGCAAAATCGGGGAGCTTCTCTGAGCGGCGTCCCGGCAGTAACCTACTGATGACCCACCGATTCCCGGGCGGTCTCCCACCGGCCACGGGCTAATTTTTAAGTAATGGCCCGCGGCCGGCCGGTGATCGGCGGGTGTCCCATAGGCGTACCGGCGGCGGCCCACCGGGCTCTGCCGAGAATTTCTCACGGGCGGCCGGCCAGTGATCGGCGGGGCATCTGCGGTGTCCCGTAGGTCTGCTCTCATACGAAACGATGCTTAAACCTGCCTTTCGTTAACGGTTAGTCATGATTCGCTATGTACGACGTTTCGTAAGTCAGCGTTCAGACACACTATTTCCAAAAAATGTCATCGTATAGACTATAGCAGGTCGAGAGCTGAAGGATAAGTATATAATCAGCAGCTGACAAGCTATACGATGAAATTTTTGTGTGAACACGGGGTAGGTCTACTGAGCATTAACCTAACCAGGCGCTGTGTGGATCGTTAATTACAGTTAGTCTACTGCAAACAAGCACAGCACCTGGTTTAGCCTGGCCGCGACGTCGCTCGAAATCTTGCGGGTACATTTTTGTAGATGTGCGACGAGGTAAAAAATCGCCTTTACTTACAAAATTATTTGAATTTGTTTCGCTCCGAAGTACCTTTAGTTATTGAACTTATCGGACATTTCATATAATTTGCTAAAAAAGAAGGATAACTTACCTCAAATTGATGATTTATTACGGTAGTCCTGGTTAGAATCCGGCTTTGTCTTTGATCGCTGCAATGATGAAGTCACCTCAAAACTCGTCGGCAATGCATGCTGGGATAGGAGGTATTCGATATTCCGCTCGTAAGTGGCGATCGGTCAAAGACAAAGCCGGATTCTAACAAGGACTACCGTAATAAATCATTAATTTGAGGTCCGATAAGTTCAATAACTAAAGCCTTAAAGGTACTTCGGAGTGAAACAAATTCAAATAATTTTGTAAGTAAAGGCGATTTTTTACCTCGTCGCACATCTCCTGCAAGATTTCGAGCGACGTCGCGTCACAGCCCTGTGCTACGCACAGGGCTGATCACAGTAACTGTGATCAGCGCCGTCCTTAGGACGGCGCTGTGAAGACGAGACATTACAAAAATTGAAGAAATTTTGCGACGGGTGGTTTCAAGAACTTTAAATCTATTATTATTATATTTTTTTAGTTCTAGACATGAATTAAACCTTCAACCTACCTTGCTTGCTATTTAATTTGTTGCAAAAGAATGATAACTTACCTCAAATTGATGATGATGATGATGATGACTGTTATTTCCTTCGTCTTTGTTCGCTGCAAGCAATGTCAGGTGACCGAAAACTCGTCGGCAATGCATAGCGCATGCGCGGGGCGATCGGTTGACTCAGGGCCTAGGGTGCATTGCCGACAAGTTTTTGATCACCTGATATTGCATGCAGCGAACAAATTCGGATACCATTTTCGTCACTTCTGTAATCTTGCCAGTTTTATAGTAAATTTCAGTATAAATAAAACGAATGGAGCATCAGACATTTTAGGATTTGGATCATTGATGTCCATGGCCATGCATAACATAATTCGTAAGTATGAACAGAGATATGTTATTTAAAGTATGTTTTTGTGTTTTTTTTTATAAGTGTGTTTGCCGTTAAAGCCTATAAAAGTGTTACCATCACGGTATACACACCTCAGTATGCCAGGCGCCGTGGTTAGGTTATAGTTTGCTTTTTAGGTAACGACTACGTACATTTATTTACAGAGCACAATGCCCAGAGAGGCAGAGTGGCAGAGGTTTACACGGTAGTCTGTACATAAAAGCTAGATCGACAAATCTAGCACTTTCATGGCCTCTTTGACATTATTACTGGCATTTTACACTGTCGGAGAAACCGACACAGTGAAAATGCCAGTTATAATGTCAAACTCAAAGAGGCCATGATCTACATAATTTAAACGCGTAAATACTGCAACTGCAAGAATCGTCCAATCTATATTTTATATAATAGCGAATGTAGATCAACAAATATATTGATTTATTTCATGGCCCCTTCTATTTACTGCACTAAATAGCTGCAGTCTTTAGTTTCAGTTTGAGTTCAATGTCAGCCGCTTAGCCTTAGAATATTAACTATTGAATTTGAATCTATTCTAATTCACCAAACAATTAAAAGCCGAAGGCAAAGTCAAACCGTCAAAAAAGAGGCCACGTTACCGATAGATTTGTAGATCTAAGTAACTAAGTTCTGTATTAAACAAGCATAAGGTAAAGTACGTACCCAGAAGCTTTTGTCTAGGTCGTCGTGTAAGCTCTACCTCCACATCAACGTCGACATCAATGTAGATCCGGCTAAAATGTGCATGGATTCAGCCGGCCGGCCCGCCCCGGGGCCCGGGGCCGGGCCCGGCGCCGGGAGACACACGGCGCGCCTCCAATCCAGCTACGGTAGCTCCCGCAAAGCTAAAAAGCCAGTTTACGACATGACGAAAATAATACGGAGTTCCTAGGTAGCTAACCCTAGCTCGCCTAACCCTAGATTGTTCACAATTCAACGCAAGTTGGCGACATTTGCCTTTGAAATCGAGAGTCCGTCGTGATTTTTGCAAGATCAATAAGATTTTATAAACTTCATTTAAAAACAAGAAAATGCGTTTCCAGTAAAATTGAAAGCGGATTCAAATTACAATTTACTCCTGCTAACTTGGTATAACAGGGCATTTAATAAATCTATGAAATGGAGCCGTCAGAGTGTTACAGTGTTAGGGGGACATGGAGATGTCCCCCTAACGCAGTACTGTCCCCGTAGCACGGGGCTATTCCGACAGAATGGCCACGTAGCACTAGTTTTAGATAAATATATATATATATATATATATATATATATATATATGGTTAAGGCATCGGTGGTTAAGGCATCGGCGTTCCAAGCCGGAGACCCAGGTTCGAGTCCTGGCGGAGACCAATTTTTCGACCAGTGCCTTTTTTCATTTGGTGGATTAAAAGGAGGAACATTGCTTATTAAGCTACGCCTACTATTATTCTTCCTTCTCAATCATTTATGATTACTCCTTGCAATTATTTATATATTGGAAGAAACCGAAGCTGTATGTATTAGTTCACTTCTCGCTTATATGTTCTAACTAATACTTGAATCACTCTATTGTGATCCAGCTGAAGTAAAAGGCGGCTTGCATTGTTCGTAACTCCTTCCCCATGAATACTTGAGTACAAAGGGCCGAGAGATTGGCTTGCCAATGACCTGAACTGGATCTGTCTTTAATCACACGGTCCCCGTGGCCGAGTGGTTAAGGCATCGGCGTTCCAAGCCGGAGACCCAGGTTCGAGTCTTGGCGGAGACCAATTTTTCGACCAGTGCCTTTTTTCATTTGGTGGATTAAAAGGAGGAACATTGCTTAATAAGCTACGCCTACTATTATTCTTCCTTCTCAATCATTTATGATTACTCCTTGCAATTATTTATATATTGGAAGAAACCGAAGCTGTATGTATTAGTTCACTTCTCGCTTATATATATATGTTCTAACTAATACTTGAATCACTCTATTGTGATCCAGCTGAAGTAAAAGGCGGCTTGCATTGTTCGTAACTCCTTCCCCATGAATACTTGAGTACAAAGGGCCGAGAGATTGGCTTGCCAATGACCTGAACTGGATCTGTCTTTAATCACACGGTCCCCGTGGCCTAGTGGTTAAGGCATCGGCGTTCCAAGCCGGAGACCCAGGTTCGAGTCCTGGCGGAGACCAATTTTTCGACCAGTGCCTTTTTTCATTTTACCCAGGGGGCAAAGGGGGTTTGTCAGCTTTTGCCTGTTGTAAAAGGTTGGCCACCATAAATGGCTTCTAGGACCTTCTAGGATCACAACCTAGGTGGACAACCTCGCGGACAAGCTGCTCGAAGCCCACAGAATGAGTTTTAAGAAAATCATCCCTACTGTAGCTATATGGTGGGTTTAGGCCTTAGGGGTCATGAAGTCTCGATCTCACATTGTTCATGATTACACCACGATGCTTAATAATATCTGCTTGTCAATTCATGGACGTCTTTCTTAGATTTCTGCGCATCATATGATACCAAATTTGAGCATATTGCATATTTGGTTGTTGTGAAAAATGTTGTTAAAGCGTGATGCGTCACACACGGAAGTGACATTTTTAATGGAGCGTTTATGTATAAAAAGCAAATATAGTACCAATAATTACAAATAATGATATATTTTGATCAGTACAAACTAAATGTGCATCGAAATAACTGTATATATATGTTTACCATGAAATAAACTGGTTAAAAACACTAAACAATAACATAAGCAATAAAAACAAAGAAATACATAAGAATTTGAATCTGTTCATGTAATTATTTCTTTAGATCTCTTCAAAATTACATTCACTGATACAAAAATGCATCAAAACATAATACATTAACTTTGTTAGTGTTCCATGAATCAGACACATTAAGAGTTGTGGTGTAGGGAGGGTGGGGGCCCGGTGGGAGGGGGGGGGGGGGGGGGGGGGGGGGGGCATGACCATGCCTTATTGTCAGTGGACTCCACAACAGTATTAAAATGATTACCATTAGTATTATGATGGATTTAGTGTGGTCAGGAGACTAAATAAATAGTCTCTATTTGTAGTTTGTCTTTAATTTTTTTGAGCTCAGATTACAGGATATTATTACAGCCGTGGATCTAAAAATTTACCCAACAATGCTTTCTATGACCTACGATAACAACCAGGTTGGACAATTTAACTGCTGAAAGTATGAAGTGAAAATTGAAAAGTGCCCTTTCTATACATGTATACTAACCATACTTTCTGAGATACGCATACATATTTTGAATGAGAGAACCAGTTATAAAACAAAAGTCCATTATTGCAGATAATAATATCTACCAAGCCAAACAAACAAATACATGCAAAACATCAAATGTAAATTGTAGTTTCGGCAAAACATGGTATTATCGCTTTCTGTGAATGATCTTTTCAATTTCTGACTCGCCAACTGATATCCCAGATTTCCGCGAATTTTCTATTCATTTCTTAAGTCACCAGCTGCTATCACTGATATCCAGGAATGATCTATTCATTTTCTAAGTCACTAGCTGCTATCACTGATATCCGCGAATGTTCTATTCATTTTCTAAGTCACCAGCTGCTATCACTGACATCTGCGAATGTTTTATTCATTTTCTAAGTCACCAGCTGCTATCACTGATATCTGCGAATGAGTCACCAGCTGCAATCTCTGCTTTCCGCGAATGTTCTATTCATTTTCTGAGTCACTGCTGCTATCACTGCTTTCCATTATAGCAGTGCACTGCACCCTTCTGCACTTGGTTTTTATGCCCTGACAACGGCAGCCTATGTAGCATGGAACCGCCTTCTTTGAGCAAGAACAGTTCTTCTAGCATCCCCTGACACATCCACACGATAGTGTCTTTTCCATCGATTCAGGCCAGGCTTGTTGTGTAGATGGCACTGGAATTGGTTTCCCATCAGTCAAGGACCATCCGAACTCTGTACACGATGGAATGTTTGGCTTGGCGATGTGCGCATTCTTGTCAATGATGGTCGCATGAGCAGCTCTATTTATGTGCAAGAGGAAAGCATCTTCTGTGGGAGGCAGCAGCTTCAGGAGAGTTGACTTGTTGTTCAAGAACTTGTAGGCTCTCAATTTTTCAAGATCAGAATCTTCAAATTGGTCGCTTTTGGTGGTGTACACATCTATGGTCAGTTCTCGTGCCTGGGTGATGAGGTCGCCTGTTATGGCATTTGCTTGGTTGTCACCATAGTCTACCACTGCAGGTGTGTTTCGTTTCATGCTGCTCTTGAGCCATGCTTTCTTGCCGCTGAAGCATGGGTAGCTAGTGGTATCTCTGCCACTCAGACTGCGCATGACACAGATTATTGTTAGTGGTGGACAACTCTACATTTTTTATTTCATAGGGAAGCATGAGTGCAGTAATAGTCCTCCATCTTTGTTCAAGGAAGACGGCAGTTTGAGAAGTGGTACCAATGCTAGCCTGGTGAAGGTCTTAAAAGAGGAAACCAAAGTGACATGTGTTTCCGATTTGCCTCAGGATGACAACAAAACAGCAGTTGTTGTTGATGCAATGTGCGCCATACGGCGCTGGTCATTTCACAAAGGGGAAACATTTGAAGCAATCGCCGAACGGTACACAAATCTGTTGCTGAAAGATGTTCCTGTTGGTACCGAGATCATACACTTTTGTTGCGACAGATACATTTGACCCAGCCTGAAGTCTGCTGAGCAGGAACAGAGGTATACCTGATCCAAATTAGCCAAGGTATATGAAGTCAGTGGGCAGTACACAGCTCCTGATCGACAGGAGTTTGTCTCTGTATCAGCAAACAAGGCGAACCTTCTGAGCTTCCTGTGTGAAAGGTGGTGTGAGAATGAACAGCGTGAACCTTCTCTTGGCCAAACTCATCTGTACCTTGGTGGCGGATTCAAAGAAGTAACAAAAAGTGTGCTCCTCACAGGAGGATCTGTGGTGGAAGTTCCAGCCCTTGAATCTACACAACAGGAGGCTGATACACGGGTCATACTCCACACACTCTACAGTCTCAAGAATGATGGAGTCGACAGCGTTGTCATACATACCACGGTGCAACACATCTCGCGGATCTCTCAGCATGCTCAGAGATGTGGGTGAGGACAGCCCATAATGCATACCTACCTATCCATGATATGATTGTAGTACTGGGGCCATCACAGAAAATGAATATAACATTCACGGATATCAATGATAGCAGCTGGTGACTAAGAAAACGAATAGAACATTTGCGGATATCAGTGATAGCAGCTGGTGACTTAAGAAATGAATAGAAAATTCGCGGAAATCTGTGATATCAGTTGGCGAGTCAGAAATTGAAAAGATCATTCACAGAAAGCGATAATACCATGTTTTGCCGAAACTACAATTTACATTGTATGTTTTGTATGTATTTGTTCATTTGGCTTGGTACATATTAGTATCTGCAATAATGGACTTTTGTTTTATAACTGGTTCTCTCATTCAAAATATGTATGCGTATCTCAGAAAGTAGGGTTAGTATACACGTATAGAAAGGGCACTTTTCAATTTTCACTTCATACTTTCAGCAGTTAAATTGTCCAACCTGGTTGTTACCGTAGGTCATAAGCATTGTTGGGTAAACATTTCACAACAATCCACGGCTGTAATAGTATCCTGTAATCTGAGCTCAAAAATATTAAAGACAACTACAAATAGAGACTATTTATTTAGTCTCCTGACCACACTAAATCCATCATAATACTAAAATGGTAATCATTTTAATACTGGTGTGGAGTCCACTGACAATAAGGCTTGGTCATGTCCCCCCTCCCCCCCCCCCCCCCACCGGACCCCACCCTCCCTACTCCACAACTCTTATTGTGTCTGATTCATGGCACACTAACAAAGTAAATTTATTATGTTTTGATGCATTTTTGTATCAGTGAATGTAATTTTGAAGAGATCTAAAGAAATAATTACATGAACAGATTCAAATTCTTATGTATTTCTTTGTTTGTATTGCTTATGTTCTTTATTGTTTAGTGTTTTTAAATAGTTTATTTCATGGTAAACATATATCTAAAGTTATTTTGATGCACATTTAGTTTGTAATGATCAAAATATATCATTGTTTTTAATTATTGGTACTATATTTGCTTTTTATACATAAACGCTCCATTAAAAATGTCCCTTCCGTGTGTGACGCATCACGCTTTAACAACATTTTTCACAACAACCAAATATGCAATATGCTCAAATTTGGTATCACATGATGCGCAGGAATCTAAAGAAGACGTCCATGAATTTACAAGCAGATATCATCAAGCATCGTGGTGTAATCATGAAAAATGTGAGATCGGGACTTCATGACCCCTAAGGCCTAAACCCACCATATAGCTACAGTAGGGGTGATTTTCTTAAAACTCATTCTGTGGGCTTCGAGCAGCTTGTCCGCGAGGTTGTCCACCTAGATTGTGTTCCTAGAAGGTCCTAGAAGCCATTTCTGGCCACCAACCTTTTACAACAGGCAAAAGCTGATATCCGAAAAAAATGGGTGTTTGCCCCCTGGGTATTTGGTGGATTAAAAGGAGGAACATTGCTTATTAAGCTACGCCTACTATTATTCTTCCTTCTCAATCATTTATGATTACTCCTTGCAATTATATATATATATATATATATATACCGTTTGTTTTTATTGTCACTTGTGTTAGAATCCTTTTTATTTTCCTTCTTATCTATCTCTGTACTTATCCTATCCCATGCTTACATTTTTCATTCTTATGCGCATAGAGACCCTAACCTAGGCGTGATATGCGCTATATAAGAACTGTTTATTATTATTATTATTAATTTGTGTGTCTTGTATTCTAAACCCATACACCCTAAATCATAAATTTCAGGATTTCAGGCCAATCTAACCCGAGTCATTCCACGATATCAATATTTGTTTACTGGCGAGAGACATGGCTTCACAACACTATCCACAACTGGCTCAACATTTAGTTCCGTGATAACGTCTACATTCCATATTTGTGTCAATTTATATCCGACTAACCTTACACCTTTAGTTAATGTATTTGAGGGAAAATCTCATATTTTCTCACCAATCATCAATGGCAGTGTTACTCACGAAGAGATATTGGACCTGGCATCCCACACGACCGATCTCTGGGTATTAGCGAGAGACTTGGCTTTACCTAAGTAGTGCAGCTTAGAAACTGGCTAGAACTCGAACTTCCGTGATAACGTCTACATTCTAGAATGATTTAACGTCTTTCCATCTAACAACTCTTTCCATCTAACAATATAATTGTTGCCATGCATTTGACGGAAAATCTCATATTATGTTCTCATACATCAGACATGCCAGGGTTACTGACAAAGATATTTTGGATCTAGCCCGAACTATTGCACATGACCGATACCTGCCTATTGGCGTGAGTCTTGGCTTCCATCTGGAAGAGCTCAAGAACTGGCTAGAGGGTAGATTCATGCGGGACGTCAACCAATCATATGTCCACATGTTGATGACATGGCGGGATAGACAGGTTGACAGGGAATCGGCAACGCTTACAGTACTTCAAGAGATCATAGCAACCTCACCTCCGGGATTAACATCGGGATTGTCAGATGGTACACACTTACGTTAATATAATGCTTGCATGATTTATATTGTATGATGATAACTGGGATATCAGGAAAGACTATAATTATTGACCCTGGGAATTTCTATCCCGAGGACCATTTAAACAAACCAAACGTATTTCTATATTATCTATGACTTTGTTGAGCTTTATTTTCTTTATCGCCGCCATACATCATGGCGATTCGGATGTAATAACATTTATATATGCAACCCACTATACCTTACAGTGATAATAACTACATATCAACCGTTGAAAGTTTATAAATCGCTAGTGAGTTTTTAATCAATATCTATAAAGTAAGATATGGTTCACAACGAGAACAGAATACTGAAATATGTACAAACTTTATACAAAGTGCGGAAATCGTTTTATATTACATTCGTGGTGTATTGTTTACTTCAGTTCAGTTCATTTTATTTCCACAATTTAAAAATACAATTCATGTGTACATTCGCAATGAAATAGAGGTAAAAGAGATACAAGTTGGTGTATACATTAAACATAACAATGGTAAATTAAGTGGTGGGGACAACAAAAGCAAAAATAAGCTTATTGAGGTTGTCCCCTGAGAAGAAATGCCAATCAATCAATTACAATGTACATGCACAAAAAGGAATACGGATTCGTGTAAACACATAAGAGAAACACTCATGGACAGACACACACACACATACACAGAATACACACCATACGTATGCCAGGTTACGGTACTAACATTCACATTCAATTAATATTTACGTTTAAATGAATTCACAGAGGGGCTGTCTCTAATTTCATTTTCAATATCATTCCAAATAATTGGGACCTTATTGAAAAGGAATCTTCTGATACATTAGTTTTCACCAGAGGAAGATGGTAATTTGTCGATGTCCTAGTATTATATTCATGAACATCTTGATTCAAATAAACGTAATAAGTTATCAAATGAGGCAATTTGTCTTTAGAACATAAATACATAAATATTGCAATATTATATTTATTCAAATCAAGTACGTTTAAAATCTTAATTTTTGCAAAGAGAGGCTTTGTATGGGCAAGATTAGAAGAGTTTGACATTATCCGGACGGCTTTCTTTTGCAATAAAAATAATCTATTTACATAAGTATCATAAGCATTGCACCACGCTCTATGGCACTAATTGTGTTACTTGACTGTTATTCTAATAAGGGCCTTCTCCTTTCCTTTGCAGACATCATGTCCTGGCATATTTCTGATAATCTGACGGTTCGGGAATGCCAGCAGAGACTGATCGATCATTACAAAAGGACTGCTCGAATGCAGCTACATCCTGGTCAACCGGCAAGGACAACCGGCTTTGACGACCTATACACCAAGCTAACACTGCACAAGAACGAGATGGGTCTCCGAGGGCAGGAGATTTTGAAGGAGGAGTTGAAGGGGTCCATCAATGATGTGTTTGAAACTGAAGTAAACGGACACATTCCATCACGAATTGTTCTGTTAGGTGCAGCCGGGTTAGGTAAGACCACCTCTATGGCAAAGCTCGCACATGACTGGGCAGTCAATGCAGATTCTCCGTTGAGGCGTCGGTTTACTCTCTTGTTCTGGCTAAAATTCAGGAAGACAAAGAACAAATGCTCACTAGGAGAGGAAATAATTATCAAGCTATTGCAGCAGTTCAAGGGCGTCACTCGCGAAGAAATGGAGAGCTTCATCGCCAACAACGGAGGACAATGTGGCGTCTTGCTCGATGGTTACGATGAGTTCGCTGGCACTGAGTCTCCGACATCTCTTGTCGACCTTCTCCGGTATCGCTGTTTCCCCGACTGCCGCGTTCTCGTGTCAACTCGTCCTCATCTTGCGAGCCATTTCCAGACGGAGGAACTCTCAAACGTGTACGCTGTCATGGAGCTGGAAGGGTTCGCGGAGGTGGATAGAGACAAATATATTGACAAATTCTTCACCTCTGACCCTCCCAAAGGCCATCGATTGAAGGAATATCTCAGATCTCGGTTCAACCTGGCTTCCTTGCTTAGAATTCCGTTCTTCTGTATGGTCTTGTGTATCTTGTGGGACGATGACTATTTGGTAGATGTTGAAACAACTAGTGATGTGTTTGAATGCTACTTCAAGTTTCTCGCAGCGCATGCCAATGCAAAGCACAGCTCTCTGACCAGCGCCATTGATTATTCATGGAAACATTTAAGAACCGTTTTGGTAGCTATAGGGAAGGTGGCATTTCAAACATTGTCAGTTGATAGTAAACGGTTGATTTTAAACAAGGAGGAATTTAATGCATGTTATGAAGAATTTGATATTTCTTTAAAATTAGGTCTGCTGCATATCTTTGATAAAGATTCAGGCGATATCTTAGAACCTACATTATCTTGCTGCGAGTTCTATCACAAGCTGGCCCATGAGCATTGTGCCGGGGTATATCTCTCATCTCTCCCCTCGTATGAGTTAGAACAGAAGCTTAGTTTAATCAACAGCAATGAACGGGTCGCTGGGTTGGAACACGTACTTCGATTAACAGCGGAATCAGCACCACAGTCATCTGAATGTATCATCAAGCATATCGCAAAGTATAATCCCGACAAACTACATGAACTAGACTTTATATTGCACTCCCTTGTATTGGATATCTTTGGTATTTCGATTACTTGTGGTGCTGATAACGGACATCAATCTCAACTTCTGCGATCCTACTTCAACAAAGGCTGTATTAACATTACACAAGCCACCAAAAGTACGATCACTGGCATTGGCAATATGCCCTCTGACATTAAAAATCAGGTGAGGCGGATATAATTTGTATGTTATGGACCTTGGTTAGGCCTACCGGGTAACAGTGGCGCAATAACACCTCTGAGATTAGCGGGTGGGGCAATTTCAGTGCGGCATCTGGCAAGACTAAAGGGATGGTTTTACAACAGTACGTTCCTAATACTCCGCGAAAAACCACACACTCCCCGTAACGATAAATTCCGGTTATAAACCGCCTACCCCCCTCAATTTCTCATATTTGCCAAACTGGCGATCAAAATCATAAAAACCGATTATGGAAACGTATGATATGCCCATCCTCTTCATTCGACCAGCCCTATATCATTCTTTTTACCATCTTAATTTTCATCAGATGTCGTATTAAAGGGTTAGAACAGTATTGGTCAAACTGAATTTGAGTTACAAAGATTTGTAAGTAATCATTCAAAACTATATAGGTTTTCTCATCCATTTTCGTCCAATCGTCATTCAATTTCATTAATTGTGAACTTCAATTTCGTCCAGAAATTTTTTCGCCGGTCATATGTTACGTTCGATTTCGTCATTTACGCACCCAATTTCGTTCTTTCGCAATCGAATTCGTTATTGTACCGATCACTTTAGTCAAAAACATATTCAATTTCGTCCGGTCGCTCCTGCCAATGTACAATGTGATGATCAATTTCGTCATTGTGCATTCAATTTCGTTATTTTCCATTCAAATTCGTCCAAAAACATGGAAAGCTGTATTGGATACTTTGTTTCATCATCCTTTCATTATTATCCGTTGTAAATTTGAACTCAATGTTTATGTTTGTTTTGTGTCCCGGAAAATTCACACAATTTTAGTAAATTGTCTATTATTGAACTGTTTTTGTAATAGGAATAACAATTGATATGTTAATATGTCTCACAACACAAATTTATTGTATGTGAGTCAATAAATCAATCAGACCTTTGGACAATTATCGTTTTTTTAATTGCATATCAAAATGAATTGTTTTGTGATCAGTTTATGGTTTTTTAGAAACACTTATTATTGAATACAATAGGAATGTACCAAGGCAACTACACTACGTGACGAATTTGAACGACTTAGTCTTGAAATCGAATGACCAATGACGAATTCGAACTTCACATTGTGCGTTTTATGACCAGTCGGGACGAATTCCATTGCAAAATGACGAATTCGAATGAGCAAATTTTGAATTTGTATGACCATTGATCAATTCGAATGGTAAATGACTAAATCGTATGTAGCAATTGCAGTCTCCTGAATTCTCGGGACGAAATTGAAGTTAGTAATGTTTGAATTTGATTGACGATAGACAATGGATAGGAAAACCTATAGTAAAAATGTAATGATGCTTAAATAGTAGAAAACATAATATAAACGTCTAAGTTACAGGGATGTTTTCATTAAAAAAAAAACAGCCGTTAACACAAAAGGGTGCCCTCCAGACACCTGAAAGAAAAACAAATCAAGTATTTTAGCTTGTAAATATTTTGCTTTCTTTCTTTTTTTCTCTATGATCAATGCAGATTAACGAGGTCAAGATCGTTAGTTCTTACCTTGGATCCGAACTATCACAGCAGTTGTGGTCCAGCCTCTCATCATTCCATGCTCTGGATACTCTTTACATCGTGAAGTCACAAATATCCCTCCCTCCTGATCCACCACGTATCCCTGCTGTGCGAACACTGTATACTGATGCAGGTACATTCAGCTGCCTAAACGGGTCGCTGCCTGACGTGCGTGACATCAATGTGCATCTTCTTAATGCAAATGATGACGTGCGCCAGATGGCAGACGGTCTCTGTCGCACGGGACAGGGAGTAAGAACAATCGAGATTAAAGGTGAAACAGCGCACCATCGTGCAATAACACGCGCGACAATGCGATATCTGTGTGACGTCATCAGAAACAAGATGGCAGGGCTGACGGGGATCAATTTGAACAACGTGGCCATCGATGATGAAAGCGCAGTCAACTTCATTGAATCATGCAGGCTTCTCCACAACATGGGGTATATCCAGTGAGTTTTTCGATCCCGGGGGGGGGGGGGGGGGGTCACGCATGATCGTTCACAATTTCGTAACAAGGGGCAATTTAGCAAGTGTTCGCGAACAAAAACATTTTCAGAAATCAAAAAAAGGGTATATATTTCATTACTATGGTCGTGGAGATGTTGTTTTTTACTGATATATATATATATATTATTGACTCTCAAGAAAGTATGCATCATAAAGAATGTGTGTAATGAATGTAGTGGGAATTATGCATCATTTCGAAAAAGAAAATGATATTTTTTAGAAATGATCAATGGAGTTCCAAAAATTAAAGCTATGACGTCACTCCCAATTTATACACGATCATGTATTTCAATTTGAACTGTCTGCTAATGGCGGCGTCAGACTAGAGCCACGCTCTAGCCACGATCTAGACAATAGCTGATCACAATCACTGGAATGTATCTGCAAAATGTCTTTTGTCCAATGAGGATCTGAATGGGAAGATTATCTCACTAAATCCTTTCATGAATAGCTCGCTGAACAAAAGACTAGGTCGCCCAAAGACTCACGACCGACCCACGACCGCTTTTTAAGCTTTGGACATGTCGAAAGCGCTCGAAACCGGTCGTGAGTCTTTGGCGATCTACTCTTTAGTTTAGGGAGCCATTGTATGTCCATGCATGAGAGGCTATCCTTTCACCTATGTGCGATAATCCTCCCATTCAGTCGTCATTTAATCATCGTTCGGACAATGCTTCGCCTCCCCCTGCCAAATGTATGAATGAGGATTAGGAGCGTAGCAATTTTATGAATGGGGATTAGGAGCGGCGCGAGATCGGCGCGAGAGCGTAGCAGATGTAACGGGGGTATAACCAACACCTCTTTTACCTTTTATATCGCATACATTGTGTTTGTACTTGCTTTTTATTGGGAATCGGTTTGTTGATATATAAAATTATATTATAACTTATACATGTCATATACAAAACCAATGGAGAGTTGTGGCCCACGTTGCTCATTGAATAAACAAAAGAAAAGGATGGGGCCTTGTGTGTTCTAATAATGCTAGATTACATATATATTTTCTGACACAATATAAGATTAAACAAAAAGCTATCATGATGAAAGAAGTATGTGTATCAAATTATTATTTAAGCACAGTATAGTATATATTTATATAAATTTTCCCATTCATTTTAACACTATCGTCATTCAATTGTATTTGTCATTCAATTCGTTCCGAGGAACCACCAGAGCGCAAATCCTAACTTCAATTTCGTCTTCCGTCAATCAATTTCGTCAAAGAACACACATTTTCGTCAATTGCAAATCAAATTCGTCGGTCACAGTTGCTGAACACATGAAAGCGAAAGCAATTTCGTCAATTGGCAACCAATTTCATTAAAACTCTATTCAAATTCGTCGCATGGTATAGCCTTATATGCCTGTCTGTGTCATTACTATGTACATGGTATAGGTGGTTAGATGGGTATGTATGTGTGTATGTATGTATATGAGTGTGCGTGTGTGTGTATACTATTTAATTTTGTTTATACCGTATGTATGTCTTGAAAAAGATTTGAATGCAATTTGTTGTAAACGTGCTTTTGTGCGTGTTGGTGTGCACACATGCATGTGTGCAAATGTATGTGTGTGTGTAAGCGTGTGCGTATGTGTTGTGCCTGTGAGTTTGTTTTCGAGTGTATACATGTGTATGTTACCCCCTAACTGATTAATGTTACAATTAGCAGTTACATCAAGACAATATAGAACAGAACATTGCAGTATAAATACATAGGACGAATTTGAATAGAGTTTTGACGAAATCGGTTGCCAATAGACGAAATTGCTTTCGCTTTTATGTGTTCAGCAACTGTGACCGACGAATTTGATTTGCAATTGACGAAAATGTGTGCCTAATGACTAAATTGTGTGATCTTTGACGAAATTGATTGACGAAAGACGAAATTGAAGTTAGGATTTGTGCTCTGGTGGTTCCTCGGGACGAATTTGAATGACAAATTAATGAAATTGAATGACGATAGTGTTAAAATGAATGGGAAAACCTATAGTAGCTGCGCTATATAAGTGTTTATATTATTATTATTATAGGTTTTCCCATTCATTTTCGTCATTTTGTCATTCAATTTCGTCCCGAGAAGCCGAGAATGTGCCAATGCCAACTTCAATTTCGTCAATTGTCAACCAATTTCACAAAAAGCCCATTCAATTTAGTCGTTCGTCACGCATTTTCGTCGATTACAATTCAAATTCGTCGGTCACAGTTGCTGAACACATTTGTGACTGACGAATTTGAATTGTACTGGACGAAAATGTGTAACAAATGACTAAATTGAATGGACTTTTTGTGAAATTGGTCGACAATAGACGAAATTGAAGTTGGCATTGGCACATTCTCGGCTTCTCGGGACGAAATTGAATGACAAAAGTGTTAAAATGAATGGGAAAAACCTATATTGTATTCTTGATTTAATTTATCTCTTCATGTTACATTCGATAAAATCAATTCTGCACAACATTTTTCTCCCTTGTGACAGATTGTTTGGCTGTGAAGTCACAGAGATCAGAAGACTGCATTCACACCTGAAAGGGCTTCGTCATCCAGAGGGCGATATATGTATTTTAGTCCCTGTAAGTATGTGTTGGCCTCGCTGTACGTAACTACATGTTTAGAGGTTATGCATGTGTATCGGATATTTGCTCATGACATCACCATGAGTACATTCCTGGAAAGTAGTTGAACAATTTCATGAAAAAATAAAAGGAAGAGATGTATCATAGACTTACGAGTATAAATTATTATAAATAACTTCTTTGCGAAATGCGTCATTTTCAATTTACGATAAAGGACTAAAAAAATCTACATATTCATATTGGGGTATAACATTTAAATGATCAATATATTGCAATTATAATTTGCAAATTGTCTTTAATTTACGATGATCCATGAAAATTAGCGGTTCCACCTTTTCATTCGTGTAAGTACACGTAAGCTTGCTGGTCACATCAACATACACGAGGACAGATTACTCTCCGTCACTGTATGACAATTACGTCCGAACGATTTAAGCAATTATATGTAGGATAATGAGCAGAAATATG
>JBAMJV010014278.1:0-35937 GCA_037951105.1 Echinarachnius parma
AAATATAGTATTTCTTATACATGAAAATGTTAACCATATTCTGACCCACCGCTAGATTTTGTGCAATCGCTCTTCAAAGTTGGGCGAGATTTGCTGCGGTTTTATGCTGCTTTTGTGGGGGTAGCAGATGGTCCCACTTTCCCTGCCTGTTCTACCGGCCTAGTCTGGACTGAGCGGTCGGTAGTGAGGGTTGAAGTTAACTCGCGCTTTTTCGATTTTCACCCAACGTTGCCAGATCTGGCATAATTATGCTTTCTGGCATAAGTTTGACCCTTTTAGCATCTGGAATTATGCCTGGCATTATTTGACCGTTTTTAGCTAAATTCTTGCATAATTTGACTTTTTTTTGCATAATTCTGGCAGAATTTGGAGAAGAAAAAAAAGGTCTAAAATTAGTAAAAAATCATCACTAAACTAAAGTAATGACAATGTCATGATCTCGACCAGAAAATTTTTCTAAGATCCTCGCCTCGGCCTGGGAATTTGTGTCCTGGTCGAATTTGGGACTGGACCTGGTCTTGGTCTAAAAAACGTTGAACACCCCTAGTCTTGGCTTTGAAAATGTTCTACAACTACATGTACCCCCCGCCCCCCCCCCCTTCCCGCAGGGCCAGGGGCAGGGGCTTAGGTTACCCCCCCCCCCCCCCCCCCAGGATTCCCAACCAGTGTGTCGAAAATTTGGGACTGAAGACCTGGTCTAGGGCTCGAAATTTTGTGATGAGACCTGGTCTCTGCTTCGAAAATTTCTACGACTACCTCCACCCCCCCCCCCCCCCCCTCGCTTACAGGATTCCTAACTAATTGGTCAAATGAAGACCTCAAAATTTTGGACCTGCTCCCGGTTTCGAAAATTTTCTACGACTAGCCGACAGTGATAAATAAGAATAATGTCAAAGAGACCTTGAAAGTGATAGATTTGTCGATCTAGTAGTCATACTTCTAGTCCACTGTCTTCTGCCTGATAATATTTTCATGGAGAAAACATGTCATTACATTTTCATAATTAGAAAATTATATTTTGGAATTAATTGAAGTATTTTGACATTATAATTAATAATTCTTTTTCCTTTTGTATGCTGATGCCTGTAGGTATATGAAGTCACTGGAAAGATCCACCAATCAAGCTTCTCCACTCTGGCTCTGCTGCAGCTGAATGTGGTACCTGACCGGTTGGTTACCCAACCAGTGTCAAATAGTTCTACACGTCTTAATTGGCTCTGCTGAACCCCATCCGTTAACCGCTGACTCTCTGGCCTTCCATGCAGTCTGTTCTTGGCCCCTGGGTGGCTCATCACTTTATGGTAATTTTTTGTTTGTACAATTTTAAGAAATTGGTTGATTGGATGCTTAAATTGTTAAGTTTACGTAACCATGGATTTAACACCTTAACTGTATTAAGGCTAGCCCACATCAGCAATAGACTTGGGCTACCCGAATAGTCCTATTGCCTAGTACTAGTACTAGGGCTAGCCGGGTAGCCCAAGCTCAGCCTAGTACAGTAATATTTATGTTCAAAACGATACCACTGAATAGTTATTCTTCTTGTTTTATTTTTTTATTATGAAATTTATTATTTATTATGAAATGGTGGGAAAGTCAAATGTTTAACAATTTTAAGACTCCATTGAATATGTTCCAAGTTGACATTCGTGTATTTCATAGAGAAAACGTTGCCTTAAAAAAAAATCTAATCGAAAATTGTATATTTTTTTTTAAATGTTACTTTCTTTGTTCTACTTGCTGTAGGAATTAGACACTGGCTCTGCTGAGCGCTGTACTTGCCTGGGTTAGCCCAACCAGTGTAAACTAGTTCTACATCTTACTCCGTCTGACTCTGGCCTTCCCTGCAGTCTGTTCCTGGGTGCCCCAATGGTTCTAGTGCTGGCTTATCTTTTCATGGTAATTGTTCTTGCAATTTTCAGAGATATGCAAAGTTGGTTGATTGGAGTGGTTAAAGTCCAGCTTTATGTTACCGTGAATCTAACAATTTATTTTTAGGCTAGCCCTCATCAGCAATGTAACATGGTTTAAGCGTTGGCTTATATGGCTATTCATAGTAGGCCTAGCCAGGTAGCACAGGGCCCACCAAGTACAATCACAATTTATTTTCCTCGTTAATGCCTAATGGAAATGGGTAGGCTAGGGTGCTCGGCCTCTTAAGTCATTATTTGAAATGTTATCCAGTAATTCATTTTTGAAATAATATAGACCTACCAGGTAGCAGTAGTAATATTACTAGTGCCATTACCACTTGGTTATAATGAATAATAATAAATTGGTTACTGTTGTACTTGATCTGTCACACCCTGGCGAGGATGGGGATAACCGATAACAGCTTTACTGCAGGGTATGTTTTTTAATTTTGAATTTAAAATCAAAATACATTGTATGTGCTGGGGCATTAAAACAAATTCTTATCTTGATTGCATGTCTGCATTAATTGCATTTTGTTGGTACAATACTATTGGTATCTTGAGCTTGAGCTATATGCAAGGTTGAATAACCCTTTTGAAGCTTGCCGGATTATGAAATGTAGTATCTTATTTAATGTTGGTGTGTTACCCATGTCCATTATTATCTTTAAATTGAGTTCACTTGATAATAAAATCGTTGTTATTTTCTCTTTTCTCATAAAAACAGGACTAAGGCAAGATCATGGAGCATGTGACATCATGAGATCAGTTCTTTGGTGCGTCAGTGGAGCAGAAGTACAATAACATTAATAAGGTATGACTGAAACATTTGATCTGGTGACAGCTGATCAAAAATATGTTGTTGCATTAATATTACTGTTAGGTTTAGTGCTAGGAATAATGATGTTTTTTTTAAAGATTTGTTGTACTGATTTGAGAAAAATCAATATAAAGCAAGCAATTAACTTATACGTGCTGTCAAATTGAATGAGTAGAGTGAAATTAAGGACAGTTTAGTTGAATTAAATATTATACAATTTGGAGGTATCAATCTAAATGGAATGAAAAAAAAAGTATTTCCAGTTATACTCTATGATAGTATTCATCAATTCCATTTTTTGTGCATACTTACAGGCAATCTGTATTACACCCGAACACTCATAAAGAGGAAGGGTGGGGGGGGGGGGGGGGGGCGGAGTGGAGTGTACAGAGTACTATTCACAGAGATTTGGTTACCTTGTCTGACTTAACAAGTGATTTAAATTGATGTCAAACACTCACTCTGAAACTTGTATTCTAGTTACATAGGGAGGGGAGGGATGTGTAATTATTATAATTATTTTGTAATTATTTTTTTTTTTTTGACATTAAATTTGTTAAAAGCTCATTATGATAGGACACACACTTAGCCCCCAATATAACTACCCCACTGTAATACCTATTTTGACATTTTAAATGTAAAAGGCTATTTTAAACACAAATTCTAGTAAATGTTTATTTCTTGCATTAATTCCTACAGGTGGGATCAGCATGTTCTTAGAGCCGATGACATCCCTCATCACTACCAAAAGCACATCCTCTACTAGTGACAACTTGGGTGGCAAGAGAGAGATGCAACTTCACACACATTCCTTTACAATTTCATGCCACTAAGTTGCAATACTCGGTTCAACAGGAATACACTCCAACTAGACAGAAGTAAAATCTGTAACTGAAAGGGACACAGTTGTATAGCCAACTAATCATGCGCATTCAATGTAAAATGTCTCGATATTAAATGGACCAGCATGTAACCATGAAGCACCTGGAGAACATTTGCAAATCGACCATGAGAGCCATCATATTGTTTGGACAGATTAGACAGACAATATCTTACAGCATCAGCAACTAAACCATACACCCAGGCCCAGAACAGTTAATACAGGGAAACCCTGTTATAACGAGCTCGCTTAGTACGAGGTACCGTTTATAATGAAGAGAATCCTTTGGTCCCAATTGTTCCAATGGCATAATGCTCCACTTATAATGAGCTCGGTTATAGCGAGATTCTGGTTATAATGAGGTCAAATCATTAGTCCCGACTACCTCGTTATAACAGGCTTTCCCTGTACACCCAGGCCCATTCTATCTGATCTAATGCACGTGATATTTTAAATGATTTTTTCATTTAACTTGTATGTATATTTTTTCACTGGTGTAATTAATATCTTTCAGCCCAATGGGAGGGAGGGGGATTTTTTCCATATATCCCCCCCCCCCCCCCCAAAAAAAAGTGAATGTATTTCAGAGGACAAATTTTCATTGGCTGGGACACAGTGAAATTTCAATTTCTGTCCTATATGTCTGTGTACTTATGATGTGATGTGAGGATTATGATATTCAGTAAAATAATAAGAATCCTACAAAATATATACACAGCCTTTTGTTTTTTTTGGATTTTATTATGATAGCTTGAATGATGTGGAATATTCACAGTATGAATTACAACTGTCTAAACCATCAAACATAAATTAAAATATCTCTGTCAAATATTTATTGTAAACCTTGAACAGTGGAACCTTGTTAAAGAGAGCTCTGATGTAACTAAACGTAAACCCTCTTATAACAAGATCATTGTGCTGGTCCCAGCTCTTTATAATCTGTTTGTTTTATGACCCTAGTATAAAGGGATACTAGATATAACAAAGTTGTTCATGGTCCCAAGGACCTCACTTTAAAGAGGTTTCACTAATTGCAACATGTATGATGGATTGCATTTGAATGTCTGTAATTTGTGTGTACTGTGCCATATGTGTGTATTTGTGATACTGTGTTTTGAAATGCTTGTGTGTATGTGAGTTTGTATGAGAGTTTGTATGAATTTGGTGAGTATGACTCTGTCACATGTGTGTAGTCGTTTCTACAACATCCTTACCTAAAATAGATTCAAAGTTGGAAAACTTTTAATCTAAGTTTACTTAGTCATCATCACAGGAAACAATACATCACATACATTTAATAAATTAAAAACATTTTGATTGTGGAGCAATAATTATAAACTCTTATAATTATCACCATCTGTCAAAGTAAATAATGCCACTTGTAACTGAACAAATCCCCTGCCCAAATTGTAGTGAAGATACACCAAATATTAAATAGTAATAACTGTAGGTGTGTGGTGGTGGTTAGGGGCATTGGCGTACCCAGGATTTTGTAGAGGGGGAGGGGGTTTAATTTCTTCTGAAGAAAACATTTCTGTCGGGGGGAGGGGGGGCGGGGGGTTGTGGTCGTAGAAAAAAAAAAGTTTTCGAGGACGAGACCATGGTTTTTCGCACTTTTCGAGGCCGAGACCATGGTTTTTCGCACTTTTCGAGGCCGAGACCATGGAAAATGACGGTCGAGACCGCTAAAATTTGAGTATGCCTATGTGTGTGTGTGTGGGGGAGGGGGGGGGGGGGGTTGTGGTCGTAGAAAAAAAAAAGTTTTCGAGGACGAGACCATGGTTTTTCGCACTTTTCGAGGCCGAGACCATGGTTTTTCGCACTTTTCGAGGCCGAGACCATGGAAAATGACGGTCGAGACCGCTAAAATTTGAGTATGCCTATGTGTGTGTGTGTGGGGGGAGGGGGGGGGGGGGGGGGTAACAAGTGTACTTTTCCTAGAGTTTGGTCTATAATTATTACTAAGAGAACATGCAAGCCTTTATATGCATTAGTCTTATACATACAAAAATAATACACATTGAAGACAAATATTGGAAGGTCTAAATACTGGGGAAATATTTATTAAAACAAAAAAGAAAACTGACCAGAAAAAAATTAAGCAACTAATAAAACAACTTTTTTTTTGTTAGTGTCGGTTGCTCTAAGTAACTTGCGTTGGATCAATTGGAATCAACGCCGCAAATACGCGATGGTGATTGTTCCCGGGAATGGCTTTTCGTGCAACGTCCCTTGTGCAATGTCAACAAACACGCAACACACACAACACAGTCATGCTAGGCGAAAAGAGACAAAACATTGCTGTACAAAAACGTGTGTATATTATATGCATGCATTCATGCAATATAGCAATACGGTACAGAACGTATGGTACCTGGCTTCACAGTCAAAATATCGTGATCGCGATTACTGATGCAATCGAGTGAGTTTAGAGCGTAGTCTGCGTTTGCATACCAAATTACAAATGTCAGCCGAAAATCTTTTTCTTCAAACTTAATAGTTTATCGTAAAACAACTTGTAATCAATGTTGTTTTCCCCTTTTCATACCACCCACTAATGAAACACAATATCATTTGACACTGGGATTCTCACTTTGATCATAATTTTATTATTCACAGAGAACAATGTTCATAATGTAACTCGTATTGAAGACTAATGCCCGTCGTGAAAATTTTCACGAATTCAAAAGCCTTGTCAACCTTATCTAGTCTTTCGTGTGTACAGATCACTCGAGTGAGTACAGATCAATGCTGTATACGAGCTCTCTCATTGGCGGGTTCGGGGTGCGGAGATCAGCTCTCGAAAGACTACATCTAGTCTACCATCCAACGAGCTCAAGCTCAGCTCAGTGCATGAAGGTCCCGGTGAAGTCGATTGTATTCAAAATGGGTGCTGCATGCCTAGGGCTAGGCGCCTGCCGACAGCCAAGTACAGGTGCATGCTGTTTATAACTTTATACCCTGGCACTTGTCATAATCGTGTAAGTGTGCTGATCCTCTGGTAATTATGCCATTCTTTGTGTTTGCTTTGACTGAGTGATCTTGCAATTGTATAATTGGTTATTTTTTCTATTTTTCCTTACAATATATATATGTCCTTGAATAATTAATTAATGGTAAATTTGACCACCTTAAGGCTTAAAGGGGTAATCCGGGCCTGATAAAACTATTCGTTATTTGAATAAGCAGAATAAGAGGAATAATTGGTGAAAATTTGATCAACATCGGACAAGAAACACGGGAGTTATACTTATTGAACATCCTGTAGTGATGAGCGATGGTTTCAAAATTGCCGCTATATGCTACATCATTCACAGAGCAACTCGCCATGGCTTTAGTACATGAAAATACACTTATTTCTCATTTTCGTTGCTAAAAAATAATTTTTCTCTGCTTGTTTTCACGAATTCATAGAAGAATATCGATAGGGCCAACCTCATTGGAATTTTTAAGCTCATAATTTGCTTTGTTATGAAGAAAATTGAAATTTTGTAAAATTTCCATGTAGAAGTCAAAATGGCTGCAGCTCGCACCGTGACGTCACGATTGGTAGCAATTGCGAACCATACTAAGAATCGGAGCAAAGTTCATCCTGTCATAACTTTTTTATTTGCTCTATCGTTTTGGCTCAGATTTTCGATCATGATTCTTCATATTCACCTCATTTTATAGCAAACATCACATTTCTGGGGTGGAATTCCCCTTTAAACCACCAGCACCACCACTTATACCGTTTGTACTTAGCATACAGAATCACATTGACGTAGTGCATTATGTTTTCGATCGGCGGGGCAATTGATTGTTCGAGGGGTGTGAGCGAATTCACTTTGACCCAGTTGACAATGAGTTGTTAATGGTTACGACCGGACGCTAGCGGTATAGAACAAAGGCACCACGAAGTGTGTGGGGTCATGTGTAACATACAAAGTATTTTACACATGACAGTACAGGTATGGCTTAAACCACATGGACCGGGTCAAGCTAACCTATTTTGGGTTCCTCATATAAAGTTAATAAACCATGTATTAGTTACTTAGGATAGGCGCTGCACGGTCCACATGCCTGATCCCGATCGATGAGACGTACGTGTCTACCAATGTTGATTGTTGAAAAACGAATAAGTAAATTTTGAATGTCAAAAAACGAATAAGTAAATGAATATCCAACTTCAGATGTAGTATAATATTGTGCGAGTATGAGACTGACTAGGACCTGCAGGCACATCTACAAAGTATTGTCCCATACTCGGCCTCCAGGGGTGACTCGCCCCTAACCTTAACCTAACCAGGCTCTGTGCGTACGTAGCACAGAGCCTGGCATATTGAAGTGTGTGTTAGGTGTATCGCTCGTAACAATTATTGGTAAAAATAGTATATAAGATACTATACAATTTATATCTGGTTTTATACTTACGACGGATGTTATCCATGGACATCAATGGTCCACTGTCTTGATACATGAGGCTCCATTCGGTGTATTTATTCACAAAATTAGGTTTTTATCGTCCAGATTGTGGTAAGAAGCAAAAATTCCAAAATGGTATCCGAATTTGTGTCCACAGTGCGCATGCGTGAGGTCGCAGGTCAAACTTTGGCGTACGAGCCAAGATGTACTCAATGTTAACCTAACCGCCTGGCATATACATCGCTCGAAATCTTGCAGGAACATGTTTGTAGATGGGCGATGAGGTGTTTTATCCTCTTTAAGCAGATTTTTTTAAAATTTTGTTTACTTGTACTGCACCCTAAAATACCTATGTACGACGGCGCTACACAAAATTGCTATAAAAACAATGATAACCTACCTCAAATTGATTATTTATGTCGATTGTCCTTGTTAGAATCCCGCTGTGCGATGCCGACGGATCGAAAAAAAAAGCCGGATTCTAACAAGGACGATCGACATAAATAATCAATTTGAGGTAAGTTATCATTCTTTTTATAGCAATTTTGTGTAGCGCCGTCGTACATAGGTATTTTAGGGTGCAGTACAAGTAAACAAAATTTAAAAAAAATCTGCTTAAAGAGGATAAAACACCTCATCGCCCATCTACAAACATGTTCCTGCAAGATTTCGAGCGATGTATATGCCAGGCGGTTAGGTTAACATTGAGTACAGTGGCCTGGCTTATATGTATTAGTCAACCGATCGCCGCCGATCGCCACTTACGCGCGGAACCGGAATAAAACCTCGCCTATATATCCCAGCATGCATTGCCGATGACTTTGGAGGCGACAGGACAATTTCGAATATTTGTGCGAAGCCGTTTGGGATTAATCATCAATTTGAGGTAAGTTATTATTCTTTTCATATAATTTCTATGTAGCGCGCAGATAAAACGCACTTTTGTTCTCTAGAAAAGGTTAACCAAATACAAAAAAATTATAATTAAAGGTGATAAAAACACCTCATCGCAAAAACGCTACACCATTTCGATCGTCAGTAATTCACAGCTCTGTGCTACGCACAGAGCTGATCATAGTTACCCTAACCTATACTAGTAGTACTGTCAGACTGTTAACCCCTTGTCTTGTAGGGGTGGTACAGGTGCCATTTGTCGCTGTGCAACACTGGTGACGTTCATTAAAGGGAATTCGTAACATTGTCCAAATCCTCAAAATAAAATTTTCATTCTAGCGGTTCCATTATACCTTGTTGTATTCGTATTAACAATAAAATCATGGGACAGGTTTCGGTTTTTCAAATTTCCCTTTCGTTACAAAGATATGTATGATTGAAGTATTCAGATAAGAAAAACTCTGGGCGAGTTTTTCTTCCGTGTACAAAGTGAGTGCAGTGAGTTACTGAATATCACTTTGCATTTTCGCTCATTACTTGGCCATACAATGTCCATTTGACTTGAAATTTTCACACAATACCCTGTGGACATATGAGATAACAACAATATACATTGCATCAACCATTCATCACTTTTTGCACATGTCAACAAAGTTACTAGATCCCTTTAACTTGCCCCTTGACATGCAGGGGTGATGGACTTGGACCACTGGCACTGGCACCAATCAATATGAAGAATGTTGATATTTAGTGATCAAACTTCAAAATTATAATGTTAATTGCAATTAAATACTAGGAGTGCAGTGGGAGGAAGGGAGAGTGAGAGAGGGGGAGGGGGGTGGGGTAAGCATATATGTATGATGTAGTTAATTAACCCCTTGACTTGCAGGGGTCGGGTCGGTCGGGAGTAGCTATAGGGACTATTATTCATTTCAGTATAAAGCCCCTTGACTTGCAGGGGTGGGCTGCATGTATCATTTTGTTGAGAAATTGTTGGTTTTAATTATCTATATGTTTTCTTTCTCATGTTTCTCCTTCACTTCTGTATCCCGAAGGCTTTCCCCCGACAAGGTTTCTGTTGAATCAGCATAGCTGAAGGAGAGCGCAGAAACTGCTGTTAGTGTTACCATGGCAACAGCTGCAACAAGGGCAAGACTGAGGGCAGTATTGATTGACCTCAGTGGGACTATTCACATAGATGACCTGGCCATCCCGGGAGCCATAGAAGCAGTACAGAGGTAACGCCACATCTACATTGTAAATGGTCATACTATGGTATAATATATGAGCATTTACACGCCATGCACACATATGCCCCCCCCCCCCCCTCCCCCTCCCCCAATAATTTGGAGGAAAAAAAAGGAAACATAAGGGGACATTTTTGGAAGAAAAACAAATACGCCAAGTCTGATAATATGATTTTCTTAAGTTTGTAACCAGTTTTGGTCATATTTCTGTTTTGTTTCTACCTCGAGTCCTGTTTTTTGATTTGCTTTATATTTGTTACCTGTGTCTTCCTAATTTGTGGATATCCTTACAAAAATTATTTTGTTTGTGTATATACATAATTTCCAGGTTGAGAAAGACATCGGTTAAGGTGAAGTTTGTGACCAACACCACCAAGGAGAGTTTGGGTACCCTTCACGATCGACTCACTCGAATAGGCTTCGACATCCAGCAGCAAGAGATGTTTACATCTCTGACGGCCGCGAGTAACCTTCTAAAGGAACTGGGTTGCAGGCCAATGCTTCTCCTTCAGGATGATGCAAAACAAGATTTCAAAGGTGAAAATCTTTGTCTAAAAATTTTAAAAGATAGAGGACATTGACCAGAAATACATAATATTTATTGTGAGCAAAGAAAATTGGGCTTCCCGGGGAGCCCAATTTTCTTTTTCTCAATTTTCATCTAGATAATTTCATTAGTTTTAAGAATTTAGAACGCCATGCATGATTGTTCGACATCAAACAACCAGCGATATTATTATTTCTCACATATCTGCAAAGAAGAACTCAGTAGCAGATGCTTCGCCAAGAAGATAATTCAAGCAAGATTTGATCTTATATGAAGCACACTTCCATAAAAACAAATACAAGCAACATTTTGAATTTATAATCTTGTTATTTTTCAGATATCTGTACGGATGATCCAAACAGTGTCGTTGTAGGCTTGTCTCCAGACTGTTTCAAGTATGAAACCATGAATACAGCTTTCAGGTGAGAAGATTAACCCGTTCAGGACTTGGCCCGAGACAATGAAGAATCTGTTATACCATAAACAAATTGCTTCTTTGCTGTAGCGTATAATCCGTATATAAATAAGGAGTGGTCAGGGGGGCAGTCTCGTAAAAAAAACAAGGAAGGGTCCGGGCCTTATGGCCAGTCCATGGATCCCACCCATTGGGAACCTGTGCCCCCACTTCCCCTGGAGATACAGTATATATATGCTATTGTTTCTACATAATAATATGTACTTTCTCTTTCTTAGGGTTGGGGATGGGTTGGCTTGATTACCCCACATTTCACCCTCAATACTTCTTCTTCCAGTATTTATTCCTCCGAAATGCGGAGATCAGCAGCGAACTGCAGGGCCTAGGTCAAGTCAAAATTGGACAGTGTAGCATAGTTACAGCAACTATACATAACGATGACGTACATTAATAATTTTCAAAATATATTGCAAACAAAGAGATGTCAGACGAGAAGAGACTAATGCGGATAGACAAGAGAGGGGGAAGAGGATATTCATTGTCAAGGTCACTGGGTCACCTCCTTCAAAAGCTTGGAGTACACATGGGGGAGACCCAAAGCACGGACACGGCGTAAAAAAGCCAAGCGGTGAGAAATGAGGACAGGGCAAGCTGCTAGAAGATGTACAGTGTCTTCAACAGCAAGAGAACATAGCTTACACGTCCCATCACCAACTTTACACCCTGCATTTACAAAAAATTTTTTTTTAATGGTTCTCTTCCTATAGGTTGGTCCTAGAAGGAAATCCCCTGATAGCCATACACAAGGCCAGGTACTACAAGAGACCAGATGGACTGGCTCTGGGTCCAGGGCCATTTGTGGAAGCTCTGGAGTATGCGACTGGGGTCAAGGCATCCATAGTTGGAAAACCAGAGACAACATTCTTCATGAAGGCTCTCGAGGAGTTGGGATGTACGCCAGAGGAAGCCGTCATGATTGGCGATGTGAGTCAACATATTTATTAATTTTGTATGTTAGTTTATAGTAATTCTGTTGTTTCTTTAAAAAATAGGACAAAATATATAATGCAATCAGAATTTTTTTAATAATAAAAACAACATTTGCAGACTTCGCTAAAAGTCTTGTATGATTGCACATCATCCACTACATCACTGGGATATGTGATGGTTTCACATGAATACAAAGGCTTGCAACATCGTCCTGTCATTTCTTCCTTTATTACTTGGTTCAATGGATAGTTGATAGTTGAAAACAGTTGATCCACTTTTTGTGGGCCATTTTGTCGGTCAGTTTCCATGTCACACATGCCTTGCGTGATTACGATTCTTTGTTACTACATTCATCATGGTTATATTTTCATGATGTATTATTTTCCCCACGCAGGATGTACAGGGTGATGTTGGAGGAGCCCAGAGGGCCGGCATCAAGGGTTTCCTGGTCAAAACAGGTAAACCAATACATGATGACACACGCAGTACCCCGGGGTACCGTTGTACCCTGGTATCCCGCGTTGTGTAGCGCCATCTTGTGTCCACTCGAAGTACAACCGTATTGCGTTGTGCATGCAGTGCAGCTCGCGCTTGTATGCACGCTATACCCAGGGTACAGCCCTAAAAAATAAATAAATAATTAAATAAAATGGCAGATTTTCGTTTGGTACCCCAGGGTACCATTTATGTCATCACATAAAGATAATTGCTGGCTTCCAGTTCTGAGTTGGTAAACCGCTACTGGACAGTTTGTTTTTTAGAAGACGGCTTGAATAAAATAAATGGTATCTGTATCATATCTATACAATTTCTCAATAGATGTAATTTATGTAATTATGTAAATCACAACAAATTACTGGCTGATAATGAAATTCATCTATATGATGTTCTCTATTTCAGAGTATCTTCTGATATAGGATTATATATTAAAGTTATAATGCTAACTGAGAATATATATTTTGACACAACCAATTGCAGTATTTTCGTACCCAAGTCTTAAAATTTGTTTAATTCTGATCACCTCATTGAGCTCATTTCGAAATACACCTAAAGTTGTGGCTTGATAGTATAAAAGAGGAAGACATATTTGTAAATTCATTATGTTCTTTTCTTTCTAGAGTATCACTAACTTTTCCCTTTTTTCACTGTCTTTTTGAAAACTCAGGTAAATATCGTCCTAAAGATGAAGAGAAGATCTCCCCTCCTCCTGTGTCTGTGTGCGAAGATTTCCCTGCTGTAGTGGCACTCTTGATCAAAGACTACTTATGACGTACTGCAACAATGAGCCAGTTCAGTATTACGTTTTCGCATGCATGCATGCAGACAATGGTCATATGAACCGACATTGACTTAATGAGTTGTCCTCTGAATATTCATCAAGTTGGAAAGACTGGATGACGTTCTTCGATTGGAAATTCCTTGATGTGAAGTAGGATATATTGTTCTAATGATTATTACGTTTGCGCATATGCATGCAGACAATGGTCATATGAACCGACATTGACTTAATGACTTGTCCTCCGAATATTCATCAAGTTGGAAAGACTGGATGACGTTCTTCGATTGGAAGTTCCTTGATGTGAAGTAGGATATATTGTTCTAATGATTATTACGTTTGCGCATATGCATGCAGACAATGGTCATTCGAACCAACATTGAATTGTCCTCAATATTCATCAAGTTGGAAAGACTGGATGACGTTCTTCGATTGGAAGTTCCTTGACGTGAAGTAGGATATAGTGTTCTAATGATTATTACGTTTGCGCATATATGCATGCAGACAATGGTCATTCGAACCGACATTGACTTGTCCTCAATATTCATCAAGTTGGAAAGACTGGATGACGTTCTTCGATTGGAAGTTCCTTGATGTGAAGTAGGATATATTGTTCTAATGAGAGTAATACGTTTGCGTGTGTGCATGCAGACAATTACGGTCATTAGAACCGACATTGACTTGTCCTCAATATTCATCGAGTTGGAAAGCCTGGATGAGGTTCTTAAATTGAGGGAATGACAGATATCCCACGACAAAAAACGCACATAGTAAAGCCTGTAATGCCTACCGATGATTGTAAATCAGCAGCTATGAAGGGTCATTCGTACAAAGAAAATATTGGCAACAATCTGAAAATATCATTGTAAATTGAGATTGAAACTTCTTTTCATGTTAGCCTGTTCAAGATGGTTTGGTTTTGGCATTCTACATACATGCAATTTGTGTGCAGTGCAGAGCATAGCCAGGGTAAACCTAGGGGTGTGGGAGGGGGGGGGGAGAAGACTGATACAAGAACATATCTGTTTAACCTTATCCATGTGCAATAATGTTGAAGTTTTGTAGAAGTTATCACATGTGTGGATGAAAGTTTCTGTATTTTGTACAACTATTGACTAATATACTTATTTTCATGGGGAAAAAGTTTTATCTACTAAAACGAGAAATAATTTAAATTTAAAGAAAATAATGTATGGCGAGGTGCTTGTAATAGATGTTAGGATTGGCGGCAATTTTGAAATAATCACTCGATGATGTTCAAACAGGTGAAAGTCCGATTCAGATCAAATTTTCAAATTCTAGCTGGGAATTCCCTTTTAATTTGCTCTTTTCTAATTGATGTTGAAAGTCTGAAATATATTATATAATGTATCAACAGTCAACCATATTGGTTTAATATTGAGTCAATTTAAGTCAGTGCTCCGATTTAGTTTCCTTTTTCTTATATTTGTTTTACCCATTTCAGTAAAACAAATGATGAAGAATAAGCTTTTGTTCTATCTCAATGATTAATATAAGGTTCATTGTAAAAATTGTAGCCATTTAATTAAATGGTGTCTTTGGTGTATTTTAGGGAGGGGGGTTCAGCCCCCCCCCCCCCCCTCCCCCCCATGTGATTTTGTCAATTATGACATTTTCAGAAATTGAGTCACAAGAGATACAACTATGAAGTGATAAACCTTCTTTCTGCTTTTAACGTCTCCCAAGGTAGGCGTATGAAATAGAGAAATGGTCATATAAGAGGCCAGGCCAGCCTACCTCCCCATGCCCCCCCCCACCCCCCCCCCCCCCCCCCCCCCCTCAACGAAAAAAAAGTTTTGGGCTTGTATGCCCATGAATGGTTTATGAATAGTGCACATTGAATATCATGTTTTTATGTTATACAGTCATGTAGGTGGGAATTAATGTCTTTAATATGTTTAATTACCAGATATGTTATGTATATTTTGTAATAAATTGAATATTTGATTCTTGAGAAATATACTTTTATATAATTTCAATGAAATGAAACATCCCTTTGTATTATGTTCTATTAAATAGCTAATAGAAAACCAAAACAACTAACACATTCATTTCAGTATTTCTCAAAAAAGAGGAAAAGCTAGCAAACTGGAAACAACAATTAGAGACAGTGGCGAAGCTAGTATAGGCTGGGGGGGGGGGGGGGGGGGGGCACAAAATACATAAGGGCCCATTGCAGAAAGACTTGTGATCGATTGTAAAGTTGCAATGATGTTTTGTACACTTTTGAAGTGACATCAGTGACATTAATAAAGTGCAATTCAATTATTTAAATATATGTTTGTTGCATATTTCTTTATATGTGATTCCACAAAGTATTCATGAATATCATGTTGGTATGTGAATGTGTGCGTCTGTGTGTTGGGGTTGTGGATTTCATGTTTTATATATTTTCCCTTTTCTTACAAGTATTACAGATCCTCTAGTTGTACTGAAAATAATGATCACTTAAATTGAGATGAAGCAAGGTTATGATTTACAGACTAAACTAGAATTCAAAGGAGTACAAATCAGTATACACAATTTTAGGGCCTGTATGTAATTATGATTTTTTTTTAAATTTGACAAACATTTCACAAATAATTTTTTTTGGAACAAGCAAATAAACAAACAAGCAACATATTTATAAATAAAGTACATTATGAAATAAACACAACTACAATAAACAATATAAATTAAATCATAAATCAAAAACAAGTTCTGTAGTAAACATGATGTGAAATATAGGGGAACCAAAAAGAAGAAAATTAGCTTGTAATAGCCCGGTCACATATCAACGGATTGCGCAAACGGAGAGCTAAATTTTCCATCCGTTCGTCTCCGTTTGTATGCGTTTCTTGTCCGTATCTTGTCCAGTGATGTACGTTGTTCTATGTTTTGTACATAAAGCAATGGAGACGACTTTCATCACCGAATAATTTCATTTCGCAAATTTTCTATTCGTTGGGCATTCGTTTCCGCTATCCGTTGATATCTGACCGGGCCATAAACTATGTGGTTCCTGGGGTAATTGTATCTTATCAAACTGAAATAGTATAAAAATGAACAGCACAGATCAAATTGTAGACAAGAAAATATAATATAAAGAAAGACACATAAAAAGAAAAGAAGTATTATCAGAAGATATAAGAAAGTGTATTAAATTTGATCTTGTTCATGATAATTGAGCATGGTTTGTAATAGTGCATTGGTTTGAAAATCACTTTATTGAGAGTCTTCGTCAACAAATGATAGTTGAATGGAAAATACATAGCTTAAAGGGTACCACCACCCAAAAATAATATTCTTATTTTAAAATGAAAGGTAACATCTTGAGTAGTCCATTCCATCAACAAGTTCACACAAATATGTTTCCAGAAAAAAAGTATATAATTGGAAAACGCATCACCATTCTAAAGCATGCGTTCATGGGTCTACATACGAACTGAAGACTACTTTGTCCAGAGCGAACAAATCGTCCGGGATTCTATTGTCTCCAAACGTATGCGTGAATGAATATAGCATTGGCGTACTCGCAAATGTTTGGCCCGTACGGAACCAGGAAATAATAGTGGTTCCGTATTAAGTGGTATTGATTAATTGCTTTGTTTATGAATTACGCAGCCCTTTGCAAAATGTTGGGTATCTATTTGATATCACAAAAGGGTACCAAAACATATAATTATGTGTTGTTCTTTGCCTGGTGGTCCCCTTTAATTGTTAGTTATCTTACAGTGCAAACATAACAAAATATTTACAATTAGGCCCGGACTGGGGGGGGGGGGGGGGGGGGCACTCATGTATAATGTAAGACGGATATGTGCCTCTTAAAAGAACCCCGTTTTCACACCAGATCGCAGCTCTAAAGATACCCTATTTTCAAAAATTGCCACTCCATAGACCCCCGGAATGACTTGGCTAGGTAGTTGAGTAGCGCCAAGTCCATTATTCTAGTTTGGCTCCATAGACCCCCGGAATGACTTGGCTATGTATTTGACTAGCGCCAAGTCCATTATTCTCTTCTTCTAGTTCGGCTCCTTGGACCACCATTTGAGCCTTTTTGAGAGTTTCCGTAGGACTTTGGTAGCTCCAAGTCTATGTATTTTGTAGTTTGTCTGCTCCTTAGAACCCTTAACTCCCGTTTCAGGGTTTTTGTAGCTCCAAAGACCCTATATTTTGTGCTTGTAGTCAGCTCTTCAGACCCCCATTTCAGAGTTCCGTGCGGCACACCCCCGTCAAAAAATAATTTGAGTGCCCCCCCCCCCCCCCCCCCCCCCGGGGGCCCGGAGTGGAGGCAGTATACAAAGTCAGACAAAAAGGGAAAATGTGTACAATATCTCCTTGTGTTTATATGTTAGCAGTGGCGTAGCGTTGTCAGATTGAGGGGGGGGGGGGGGGCACACTTATAAATGTAGCTATACAATACATCATATTTATTTTATGAAGGATTTATCCTCATTGTATTGTCTTGTCAAAGCATATGCCTCCTCCACCGCGATACGCCACAGGCTGTTAGAATAAGTTTATTTTTTTAATATTCTGAGATACATGATTATAACAATAATCATAACAACAAAGACTCAAACGTGTATGACACGCCGACGTATTCTACTTTGTAAATCTAGGTACTCGGCTTTCCATACAACATTGTTTTGCAAGACGCGCCGTGATTGATTTGAAACTGGTCGGCAAGAAAATTGTAAGAATTTAATTTTAAAAGAACAACTGTTCTGAATTTTATTCCTTTTTAGTCAATCGTTATTCAGATAGTGATATTAAATAATAAACGCTACTATTACCATGTAAACTAGGTTCACTTTTCATTTATTCGTGCGCATTGTTTTCACGTGAAATTAGCATGTAGTCCCATGCGTTATTATTCATGTAGCTTGGGCCGACGCTCAACTTGTACTTTGTAAATGTGAACAAAACAAAACCCAAAACAATACAATACAAAATAATTAAAAAAACATAATTCTTGCACTTTCCCATAACCCTTTTTTGCTTCTCTTGCTGCTGCTCATGATGCATGATGACTTGCACATCTACAAAGTATATGGTCCACATAGGTGGACCATTTACACGCAATATATGGTATAGCAAGGGGTTGCAATACCGAACGGCACATCTACACTGTAAGATGGTTCTGTATATATACATACAGTAACCATTTACCTTACACTAGTGCTTATCGTGGTCGAAGCTACCTTTCCGATTTTTCTCTCTCACATACCTTCTCTTTCTCACTTCTTTTGCGCTCCAGCTATATATAAATGGATAGTGCAACATTTGATCATTTTTTATTATACAAATTTTAATAAAAATACGTTCTGCTATGCTCACCAAATCTGCATTTTCAGCGGGAAAATTTTGTGAGTCCGTCTTCCTTCGGGAATTGGCAGGAAAAGGCCGACTGTACACGCGCCAGCTATGGCTGGCTATGGCATAACCATGTAAACATGTGATAACATGTAAACATGAAAGTTCGTTCAACTAGTCTTTTACAAGGCGTAATCATTTAGTCACATGAATGTATGTTGGTAGCAGAGCGTGATGACATTGGTTCACATAATTACGGCGTTAATAGTCAACGTCTTGATGGAAGATCAACATCCGATCTCGAATGGTCGACACTCGAAGAGAGTGCACAGTAGCAGCGTCACGTAACTAAACATCGCTATGCAATGCATTGTGTCGCATGTACGTAATTGCAGCGTAGCGAGCGCACTCGGACACGAACCAGAAAAAACCGAGTCGCCATTACAACACAGTCAGCATGCTAGAAACGGGCATTCACGTCGACGTTAACGCGAAATTAGCTAAATTTACACATTTTGGACAAGAATTTTCATTTTGAAAGTTCCATCTGGAGTGAAATGGTGAGTTAATGCATAAAACAAATATATTAGCGCCTGATTGTGTTCGATAATGGTGATGATGCTGCTTACTGAAGTAGCATGATTTTGTGTAAGATGTGGTGCATGTCAACAGCACGTTCGAACACGTAAGTGAATGGCGATGAGTGTATGTGTGCCGAACGGGTTGTATTACCGTACATGCAAATTCCAATAGGAAAAACGTTCGAATTTTGAAAGTTGAATTTGAAAGTCGGCATTAACGGAGGATAATAAATGGATGTTTAGCAAACATTTTCCACCATTTCCCGAAGAAAATAAGCGCCCTGAGGCGTTATACGCGCGTTTTGCCGCGCACCAGTGGCAGCGCGCATGTCAATGACATTCCCATGCAAAACATTCACGTTTGGTGCGTCCGGTTAATACAACCCGGTTTGTGCGCTACAAAAAATTCTGCTTTCTTGAAAGGTTGCCGTAAAAGTTCAATTTGCGTAAGTTTGCTGCTTTTTTCTTCGAAATAAGTTATCAATTCTTTATCTTGAGAATATATAGATCACTTATTTGTGTTTGATTCATATCTCTGTTCTTCATGTTGATCGTTTTCATGGCGTAAAGAAATGGTATCCGGTAATAGGACCCGATGTTATAATACACGGGAGATTACCGTACTGCCTATTCACACACTGTACCGGTTCATCTGTTGAACGCTGTGTGTTAGGATGCATCGGTAATGAAAACAGACGGGAAATAATCCTTTTTTTTCTACATTTTGCAATCTTCAAAACAACAAAGTCGGTAATTATTATGAAAGTATATGACTTAGGGATCACATAAACGAAAGTTTTTTTGCATTTGCTTGTAAATTTAGGAAGAAATCGGCCGACAAAAATTGTTTATGTTTTGGATAGTGCAGCAGGCGGAAAAGGTTGGTCTCCACACAATGCTACTGGGCAATTCCGTATGAGAGAAGGCAAAAACACCACATCTCAAAGTTGAGCAATCTTCCCTAAATCAAACTGTTATCAATAGAGGAAAACTTGAATTTTAGGAAACTGAAAACCGTTTGTATATAGCTCGATTGGTTTTTCAAATATTTCTGCTTGAATTGAACAGAAATTTATGACCTTTTATTCATAAATCAGCTTCATTTTGTGAAAATAAAGTGAATCTTTTAATTCAATGACTGTTTCTGCTCATTTTCTCATATTTTCCATACGATGTTGTAACAAACACAAATTGTAAAGCATGGGCAGTAACTTCATTGCATATTTTTTTGAGAAATTTTTTAAATCTATGCACATTTGATCGTAATTCCGTTACGATAAAACGATTTAAGTTTTTCTCAATATCTTATTACTTGTTCTTTAGTCATGTCATTGTGAATTCTCTTCCTTCACCATAGTCCTAAGAACTTCCAACATAATTTTCTGAAATAATGTCACTACTTTTTCCCAAAATGGCGTAACAGTATTAGTAATTCCGTTACGTAACGGAATTACATGCACATGGTTTGTAAGGTATTGAATGATATTGCTGAAAATAACATTTTTTCTTGTTCTGAATGTAGAAATACCCTTTAAATAGCATGAACTGTAGCCATGTAGACAATAAGTCATTATACATACAGTACATGTACTGTACAATGTTACTTTATCTGACTCATTACCTCACATGCTTCATATTGCATCAATGGTGATTTAACTAAATTGATACACGATAGATAATTTCTCTAATTTCTCCACGAACATAATAGAGATGATAATGTTCTATCATTAAATTAGTTTCCAGCAAGAACTATGAAGATGCAGCAGATTCATGTTTGTACTTTAGAAAGGGAAAAACAAAAACAATAACAAAAATTTAAAAATATCCAGTAATTAGTATGACACTGGTTCTACATTTATTTTTTCAAATTAATTTACATTGATGTATTTTAAGATATAAATCATTCCTTCAACTTTCAAGGAGATTTAATATTAATAATTTTGTATGTAGATTTGAATATCATTGATCAGTTAAGGGCTCATAACTCACCATTAATTATGTAAATTTGTATTAAACTGAAGCATATAAAATCAAACATAAATACAGAATAGGCTTCAAGATATTCAAAACTATACATAATACAGGCTAAGATATGTTTTATTCATTATCATAAAGTCAGAATTCATTGAGTGTTCAGTGTGCTTCTGTATGCAGATCAAAGAAGATGTACAAAGTATTTGCATTTTCAAATGGGAATTCCTAAAGGTGTCTTTCATTTTTTGCAATTCGATTTTTTAATTTTATATGCCAACTTTTTGTATTTGGATCATACATGTTTATATCCGTACATGTATTTCATGAAATGAATGAAAACGCATTCTAAATTGATTTGAGAGTAAATTAAGATCACTTTAGGATGAATTTTTAAAAGAATAATTTTAGAATATAACAAGAGTTTATATAACAAATCTCGATTTGTTTGTAATTCTGTTATGCACACACATAAATTCAGGACTTGTTCTGGTCCTTATGTAAGAGTTTAACAATGCATACATTGTTTAACAATGCATACAAATTAACAATGCATACAAATTCTTTACTATAGACTGTACGCAGAAAAATGTAACCAAGAAATTGCATTTTCATGGGTGGATTCATGGGTGGATTTCACAGGCGTAATTCCGTTACAGTGACATTCGTTTGTCTTAAGGTAATTTCAGAGGTTAAAATAGATAATTTCTGGAAAAAAGATGTACCAAATTCAAGTTTGTAACTTAAATGATAAGTTTTTATTACCAATGAAGAATTTTTTGTGGTAGCTTTTGCAGAAAATCATTACAAAGTTAGTGTTGAATAAAAGACCCCTTTCCGTTATGATTGTATTTTGGTCTCCTGACGCTACAGTGTTATAGATTTGTACCTCTAGTACCCCTGCCAGTTATTAAAGTTGTAAAAACTGTGGAAGTGAAAGGAATTTTAAATATGATTAAGAAAACAGAGCTAAAAATCACTTATATGTCATTCTGTAACAGTGGAATTGCCCATTCACAATGCATTTCCATTCACACAGATTTCCAATATTCAGGAAGTTTACGAGGCTTTATAGCATTGAAAGTTGAATTATTTGACCTGTTTGTGATTTTAAATTGTTTAAATGTTTCTTGATATTGATGATGTGCAGTTCTTTAGCATGTCACATAATGTAGGTACTTTTTTTTTTTTTTTACTTTGGGTTTTTTCACAATTTAACCATTTTTCTTGAAGTAAAGGAAAAATTTTAAAATGTTGCTATTTTTTACTTCAAATATGGTTATTATTGTCATATTATTGATTTTTGAAAAGTATTGAAGCTAAAATGTGAATTTGTTGTTGTTCATGTACCGATTTGTGGAAAAGTTGATCCCACTGCTCAAGTTGTGTAATTCCGTTACACACTTTAGTGGACATAGTTTCTAGGATTTTTCTTTCATTTAATTGATGCAATCCTTTTTAATTTCTTGCCTACTAATATGAAGCTGAAAATAAACCGAAATAAAGCTGGAGTTTAGCAATATTTTTTTCAAATTTCACTCTTATTTGTATTTTGGCCATATTTTCATTTGTTTTACACATAACAAGTTCAAAATTTGCTTTACAGATATGTCAAATTATGGTTTATATTCAAGTGCTAGATAGCCTTGATGTTTGCATTAGCATGTAAGAAAAGTTGAGTGCAAAATAATTGAGTTTTCCTTGTAACTTTCAGAGATGTAATTCCGTTACAAATTTGTGTAATTCCGTTACAGTGGTCTTTTTTCAAAAAAGTGAATTTGTGAACTTATCATTGTGTTGTTTATGCACGTACTTGTTCTAAAATGAAGTTGACATTATCAAGATAGAAAAAATACATAAAATCAGTTTCAAAGTGTCTTATATTTCAGAGAAACTCAACGCAAACTTGTAGCAAAAAAAAAACTCCATTCTCCGGTAATTCCGTTACGGTCACACATATTGGTCTAGTGTGCAACAACACATGGAAGATATAAAACCATTTCCCTATCATGTTGTAGCCTGGTTACCCGTGCAACTTATATAAGTATCAACATTTACTCAAGTCATGAGAATATTGCGCAGGGAATGAAATAATGAGCAAAAAACGTCTCTGAATGTAATTCCGTTATGGTGGAATTGCCCTACTGTAATGTACCTATGTGTGATGACTTGCAGGGGTGGATGCCGGATGATTAATGATGGTGTCGATTGTGTCTTGACTCTTGTCTTGATGATGATGATGATGATGATGGTGATGCCTGATGGTAGGGAGTTCGGTGACTTTTGGATTTGTTGAAGGAACCTCAACAAACTTAATATCATTGGAAAGCTTGTAAAGTGAGAAAAATAATGGTGCTTAAATCAACTTATTAGCTTCAATATTAGTGGAGATATTCCAATTTTAGAGGTAGAAGGTACAAAGTTTGGTTCTGCCAGTTTCAGCCGATGGACGGTAACTATGCTCTGCGCGTGCCCCAGCGCTATAAATAGAAAACGCATGCCTCAACATGGCTAAAAATATCAAAATCAGTACGTGGGCAATTTGTTTACATTGGATGATCGCAGCTTAGCGCTATTACTACTCCCATAGTAATGTATTTCAATGTGTAGAGAAATCAACACACTTTCATAAAATACTACTTTTCCATACCTTTTTCAGTTTCCTTCCTCCAGTTTTAAACGATTTTTCGTCAAATTTTTGTGCCGAAAATCGATGCAAAAATGTCAGCAAAACAATCCTTCAAAAAAATCAATTTGCAAGGTGAAAATTCCAAAAAATTCCGGCGAATTTGGTGTCATTCGAAAGATCAGATTCTGCTCTACATGACAATGGCCTCAAATTCAACGTAGAGGGAGTTTACGAACCCCTACTCTGGCATGGAAGTTGGGAAAATTTATGCACTGTGGTAGCAAAATGAAGTTTTCAAGTGCAGTCGCTACCGCGACTACCGCAAAGTCTCCTAACTCACAGCGCATTCAGATTGTTTTTTCGGGTGTTAAAACATCGATTTAGGAACAACTAATGCTATATCCAGATCAAGGAAGGATTAAGCTTCAAGAGGATACCAATTTCAGGGTAAAATATTGAAAAATATGAATTCTACCCTAGGATTTTTGTAGCAAAGTTTTGCGTGTTAGCAGATACAAATGCGTGATTGCGGTATTCGGTCGTTCTCCCTACTGATGGTGATGATGATGCATGATGCATGATGATGATGATGAGAATGAGGAGATCAATGATGATGATGATGATTCGTGAATGATGATGATGGTGGTGGTGATCACATCTACTAAAGTAAAGTTAAATGGTCCAATCAGTTGGACCATTTACACGCTATATACGCTAATATGCTGGAGATTAGCATACCGCCCATTCGTACACTGTACCGTTCAACAGTTGAACGCTATGTTTTAGGACGCATCGGTAAGGAAAACGGACGGGAAATAATCATTTTTTTTCTACATTTTGCGGTCTTCAAAAAACAGAGTCGGTATGCATATAGCATGCATATAGACAGTATCGCAACAAAGTTGCCAAACTAGTGAACCATGCACACCAAGAATACATCAACAACGACAACGTGATTGGTAACAGCCTCACTGAAAACCCCAAGTCCTTCTTGTCTTACGTTAAACTGAAAAGATCTGAGAACATTGGAATTCCTCCCCTTCGCAACGATTCCAAGCTGTACGCTTCTGACAAAGACAAGGCAGAATGTTTGAACTCATACTTCCAATCTGTCTTTACCAAGAAGCAAAACCAGCAGGCACACATGAACGGGCCCTCTCCCTACGCAAAGATTGGTCATCTCCACGTCCATCGTCCTGGAGTTGAGAAGCAGCTATTACAGCTGAACCCAACAAAAGCAAGTGGACCAGATGAGTTATCCCCCAGACTCCTGAAGCTGATTGCCCATGAGATTGCTCCAGCCCTGGCCTTCTTGTTTCAGCAGAGCTTCAACACTGGCATCGTCCCTAAACCATGGAAGCAGGCCTTTGTGACACCCATCCACAAGTCAGGTGATAAGTGCAATCCTTCCAACTACAGACCTATCTCGCTGACCTGCATCTGTTGCAAAGTGATGGAACATGTTGTCCTGAGCCACATCTCCAAACATGTATCATCAAACAACATCCTAACAGATAAACAACATGGATTCAGGCAGAAGCTCTCCACAACAACTCAACTCATATCAGCTACTCACGACTGGGCACACACCCTTCAAATGAGAGGTCAAACCGATGTCGTCTTCCTGGACTTTCGGAAGGCATTCGACCGTGTACCCCACCAACACCTTCATACCAAACTACAACACTATGGTATTACCGGAGACACATCCCGCTGGATAATGGCACTCCTCTCAAACAGGCAGCAAGCAGTAGCAGTGAATGGATCAAGATCATCGTGGAGGTCAGTAACATCTGGAGTACCCCAAGGATCGGTGATCGGCCCAACCCTGTTCCTGCTTTACATCAACGACATCACTGAAAACATCCAGTCCAGAATGTGCCTGTTTGCCGATGATAGTGTAATCTATCGTGACATCTCATCCGAGGACGACCACAGAATCCTACATCAAGACCTACAAACCTTGGCAGATTGGTCCACCAAATGGCTCATGGAATTCAACATCCAGAAATGTGCAGTCCTCACTATTACAAGAAAGCACAAGCCTGGCATCCATGAATACAACCTGCTCAACGAGATCATCCCAAGGGTAGAACAGTACAAATACCTAGGAGTTTCTGTATCAAAAGACCTTCGCTGGGGCACTCATTGCCAGAACATCCTACACAAGGCCAACAGAACTCTAGGATTGCTGCAGCGAACCCTGTCCCCATGCTCGAAAGAGGTGAAGAACAGGGCATACCTAGCCCTTGTACGCCCCCAACTGGAGTATGGATCTGAAGCCTGGAACCCCTACAACTCCACAGCAATTCAAGGAATAGAGCAAGTGCAGAGAGCAGCAGCCCGCTTTGTGCACCAAGATTACAGGAGGACCACATCAGCCTCTGCACTTGTCACTAGCCTTGATTGGGACCTCCTACACACACGCCGGATCCTAGCTCAATCAACCATGCTGTTCAAGATTCATCATGCGCTTGTCAACATCTCACCTCCAGTCCTCATCATACCAGCCTCATACTTCGGAAGAAATGACCACAACCTCAAATACTCAATACCACTAGCTACAATCGACCCATATAAATTCTCATTCTACCCACGATCCATTCGAATCTGGAACCAACTACCGCACATAGCAGTCAACGCAACATCAGTGACTGCTTTCCAGAAGGCTGCCCTACCGGCTCTCAGATGCATGCAGCCACCGGTGGGTTCGAGGATGCTGTAGATCAGAGCCTGGTTTTTACTCGCACTATTAAAGCACTCCATTTTTATTGTATATAATGGACTCTTTCACTGTATATAACTTCACTTTCCACCGTCGGCCTATGACGTCACACCACCGTTCATCCCAGTTTAGCTTCCCCAGTGAGCTGCTATTGGGATTATCACTTCAAGGTTCAAGGTTCAAGGTATAATTACGGTATCAAAGTATATGAATTGTGGATCACATGATCAAAAGTGTTTCTGCATTTGCTGGTAAATGGGAGGGAGAAATCAGCCGACAAAAAATGTTTTTGCGTTGGATAGTGCAGCAGGCGGAAGAGGTTGATCTCTGTACAACGCTATTGTAATGTACCTATGTGTGGTGGTGATTATGATTCATGATCTGAATGATGATGATGGTGGTGATGCGATGATGGTGCCATGAAAGGCATGAGCACAGCATATGCAGTTAACCCCTTGACTTGCAGGGGTGGTGGGTGCCATGGTGGTGCCTGATCATGATGATGATCATGTTGATGATGGTGATAAGATATTAATGATAACCAGATAACATTTCAATTTTCATGGTGATTGTGACGAGATGATGATGATGATGATTATGATGTCAATGACGTTATCAACCCAGGGTAGCCTCTGCAATGATTTTTTAACTGTTCTATCAGAGGGCCCTGAGCTGTGTCGATTAGTATAATCTCGGTCATCAAATACACACTTAATCCAACACCTAATGTGCACTTCCTGCACTCCTTCAAGTAGTATTCCAGCCAGGCTCCTTATTGTACCTCAGTTCCTACCAAGTACCCATTTAAAACACCCGGGTGGAGATCAGCATTGATCAGCAGATTAAGTGCCTTGCTAGAGGGCAAAAGATGCCAGGTATAGTGCGACTCAAACCCGGTAACCAGGCAACCCTTACATTGCAAGTTCAGAAGAGCCAAATCCACTACACCACAATACTTCCATGATAAAGTAAGATGATAACTAAGTTGAATAAGTATGCATGCCATTAATTAAAGGGGTAGTACAGTTTTGGTAAGGCTGAACTTTAGTAACCAAACCTGGACAGTAACATTATAAACTAATAGTTATAACTCTACCATGCTCGAAAGGTATACAAAATTACAAACGACTAAGTAAAAAGCCTGTTATCATTCAAAAAGAGTCATTAAAACACAAGAGGGCACTTTCTAAAAAGGCATTGGTTTCAACCATTTTTCATACAAAATTATGCATGTGATGTTTTATTGAAATAATGATTAAATAGAGAGATCAACAACTATTTAAAAACGCTTTTGAAAATCTTTGAAAAAGTTCAAGCATTTTTTTTCTTTTTTGAAAAAATCATCTAATTATTTAGGCCCCAAATAATTATAAGATCAGATATATTTATTGATATTTCAGCCGTTTCTGGGTCGATTTTGACCAAATAAAGTTTATTCTTCCATTAAAATTGCATGTTCTCTCAAATTCAACACTCAGTTTTTCATTACCTCACAATCAAATTGTGATGTGCAGCGCCCTCTCTACCAAAACTAAACTACCCCTTTAAACTACTGCCATGATTCGGCTGGGCAAGAAATACAATAATATGCCGCGCCTTTCACGTTTTCTCACATAACAAATTAATTCCTCTTTTTTCTTGCTGACATTATTATCTTTCAGTCGAGTTCCCACGATTGATTTAAGCTGAGCTAGCCAGTATTTCCAGGAGTTTTTTTTCAAGAATACACACCATGCCTTCCAAGACCAAAGGAAGGAAGAGTAGGGGGGCGAAAGCTGAGCCCCCTCCAGCGGAATCGCTGGCTATTGCGGAGGATGGAGTCTACGTGGAGGTGCAGAGAACCCTGAGGAATCGTGTGTGCGGTTACGAGCTGCCAGAAAACCTGCCTCATTTGCAGGACCAAAGGAGGTAAGTAGAATTTAGATAGTTTAGACAGTTTCTGGTACTATTATCGTCCCGTTCCCCCCCCCCCCCCCCCCCAACACACACACACACATTCACACAATAACTAGTGTCGTCATATTAATGCTGTAACTGAACTTGATGATCGGATCGGCAAAATTTTATCGATGATAGAAATCGGATCGGAGATCGGATCGGATCGGATAAAATAAATAAATAAATTTAAAAAAATTTTTAAAAAAAAGGTGAAAGGTTACGCCAAATTAATCACATGGGACTGAGCTAAGTAACCTTTCAGAATCGCCGCGCGTAATTTTGTAAAAGGAGAGGTAATTAGTTTGAAATGAAAGCATACCCATACAAGATTACCTTGGGCTTATTCATATGGATATGTTGCTTTGGTATTCATTTATTTTCCCAAAATATGTTTTTGGGGATCATTTTCCAAAGAAATTTTTTTTTTTTTTTTTGCCGATCCGATCTTCGGATTTTTTCTGCATGATCGGAAATCGGCAAAAACGGTCCGATCATGTATGATCGGATCGTGATCGGCATGCCGATCCGATGATCGGTTACAGCGTTACGTCATGTAGAGCGCAAATGTCTGTTACAATGTTACACTTCTGGCGCTATTATTACCAATGGTCATCGGGTACAGCTGAAACTGGCACAATGATATTACATACTTTCTCAACTCCACGGGAGCAGATTAAATGTCTTGCTGAAGGACATAAATGCCGGGGCGTCAGTCAGTTTTAGACATGGTCCATGTGATATGAAGTCAAACGCTTTTAATCCAATCTTTCCACAACACCTTCAGTCAATTAATTAATAAAGCAATTGAAATGAAGACTAAAATAAAGAATCATAGGCCATAACGTTGTAATGTCTAGATCAACATGGAGTTATTATAATGATTTATTTTTTATTTTATCCCCTCACAGACACTTGTTTGACATCATAGAGAGGTGTGCGTTGCATGGGGAGAGTAACTCTGCATTGGTCATAGGACCACGTGGCAGTGGAAAGTCGATGGTATGTTGCATTCTCTTTTAACCGATTTTAGACGGTTTGATTTTGGTATATCACATATTCTCCAGAGACCTCAGCCCAAGTATTTTGGGGACCAGTCCTTATTGGGTAAAGAAAAGTATTGGTCCTATCAGAGAAATTGCATTCGGGTGTATAAAATATCGGAATTCTATGCTCACAAACACATCCACGTTGTACGTTAAGAAAGCTACAAACATGTACAGTGAAAGCACATTATAAAGGGCACCTTTATATACCTATCAAATTAACCTTGTTCATCAGGTTTCGTGCTGTATAAGGGCTTAAAGTGATCTATTAACTTTGTTGACCTCTCAAATGGCTTTTGTCGGTAATGCAAATACAACCATGTGTGTGAGAACCGCTAGAGTTTTATGAATTTTGTTACCAAATCCCTTTAAAAAACAATACAAATTATAAATAGAACCCAAACCTGTAAAATTACCTTGTTATATCATGTACCTCGTTATAACTGAGTTTGCTATGCAGAGCTTCTACTGTACCATTTTTTTTTTAAAGACAGCTAAACAAGTTTGCCTGAAATGTACCCTGTTTCTTTTTTTTACATTTTAGCTTCTGAAACATGTCCTAGCAGAACTGCAGAAGAATCGCAACGTGTCACGCAACATGCTTATTGTTCGTCTGAACGGCCTGCTACAGACTGACGACCGAATCGCCATACAGGAAATCACCAGACAGCTTCAACTGGAGAACGTCGCAGAAGACAAAGTCTTTGTAAGTGCAATTAATAGTGGATGTGGTGTGGCAAGATTGGTAGAGCGTGTGCCTTCCAATCGTGAGGTCCCGAGTTCGAACCCAGTGTATGCCCATCGCTTTTTTTTTTTTCAGCAAGAAAATGTATCCACATTTGCTGCTATATAAATGGGTACCCGGAAGGATATAACGTAGATCCTTAGCATTGTGTGCACCTACAAGGTTGCTTAGCTGGAATGCTCCCCAGGGAGTGCAAAAGGTGCACTTTGTGTGCTGGATTGATTGCAGTATGCATCTGATATCGGGAGTAATAATATCATTGCAAAGCACTTAGAGAGGACTATCATTCATATTAGGCGCTATATAAAATTAGAACATTATTATTATTATTATTATTGACCTGTTCCCTTCTAGATGTTATAATTACCATATAGTAAATCCATGCATTCAGAGATATATTACAACTACATAAGACCATAAAGAGTTTGTTCTTTAATAGCACAGTGGCGTGTCCGTTGCGTGGTTCCGACTGTTTGGGGGGGGGGGGGGGGGGGGGGGGACACTCTCTACATTTCTTTTTTGTATGCCTCCCACAACAAATAACCCGGAGGCATTATGTTTTCAGGTTGTCCGTCCTTCCATAGCTACGCAACCATTTTGCATCTACTGTTTATAAAGGATTGTTTTTTATGTTCCTTTACTTGACAGGGATCCTTTGCTGAAAATCTTGCTTTCCTCTTGGAGTCGCTGAAGAAAGGTGAGCTAATATTTTAAAGATCTACTTCATATTTATGTGCAGGTGGCATTTTTGAAGAACTAATTTTCATGAGATATTACTTGGGCATGAATGTAAAGGTCATCGTTTTTTCCCCCCTAATATCTCAAGAAAGGCATTAACAGATGATTTGGTAATGTTTAGATCTAATTTAAAGGTGGAGACATGTTTTGTTTAAAATCCAATTGGGAATTCTAGCGGTTCCCTCATACCTTGTTTTTATTCATATCAACAATAAAAGCATGAGACAGGTTTTGTTTTTTCAAATTTCCATTTCGTTCAAAAGATATTTACGATTGTTTGGATATGAAATTATAGACGGGACCTTTTCAGCCGTGGTACAAAAGTAAGTACAATGAGTAAGTGAATATTCACTTTGCATTTTTGCTCATTTCTTGGCCAAATAACATCCAGTTAACTTGAAATTTTTCACACATTACTTTCTAGACATATCAGATCACACCAATACACATTTTTATAACCACGCAATCACTTTTTGCACTTGTCAACAAAGTTACTAGATCCCTTTAAAGTTATGCTACTCTAGTTTCCTATCTAGTTGAGATTTTGCCTCCCGGGTAGTGTAATATAGCACAGTTGGTTTAAATTCCCAATGTCTTATCAATGACCAATGAAGTGGTTAATAATAAATAATAATAATAATAACTATAACGCATGCCCATCTGTTGGCAAGACACTCGTGGCGCACAATTATTATTATTACCCCCTGGTCATCTGGGTACATTTCAAAGCTGTGCAGTAATAAGATTGTTAACATGATTTCAACGAGAAAATTGTTTTCTTCTTCCTTTTTTTCTTCCATGCACAGATTCAAAGGGGGCCCAGTCTATCCTCTTCATGCTGGACGAGTTTGATTTGTTTGCACACCACAAGAATCAGTCACTGCTCTACAACTTGTTCGATGTCTGTCAGTCAGCGCAAACGCCCATTACCGTTATCGGCATCACTTGTAGACTGGTAAAAAACTCATTATCTTCCCATTCTTCTATGTTAGATTCTCTACTTTATGATAAGAAAATGATGTAATCTGGGTTTGAACCGTTCACACACTACAAGAAACCAGTCACTGTTGTACAACTTGTTTGATGTCTGTCAGTCAGCGCAAACGCCTATCACCGTTATCGGCATCACTTGCGGACTGGTTGAAAACTCATCTTCTTCCCATTCTTCTATGTTAGATTCTCTAATTTATGATAAGAAAATGATGATTGGGCTAGGATGTAATCTGGGTTTGAACCGTTCGCACAACACAAGAACCAGTCGCTGCTGTACAACTTGTATGATGTCTGTCAGTCAGCGCAAACGCCTATCACCGTTTTCGGCATCACTTGTAGACTGGTAAAAACTCATCTCTTTTCCCATTCTTCTATGTTAGATTCTCTACTTTTATGATAAGAAAAATGATGATTGGGCTAGGATGTAATCTGGGTTTGGAACCGTTTCGCACACCACACGAACCAGTCATTGCTGTACAACTTGTTTTGATGTCTGTCAGTCAGCGCAAATGCATATTACTGTTATCGGCATCATGGGTAGGAACTGGTAAAAACTCAATATCATCTTATTGTTCATTAAGTAATTTTCCGTTATTCAAAAGGGAGTGGAAACGCTGGCATTTTCACTGTCTTGCTTTTACGGATAAGCGCATAATTCCGGTAACTGCTAGTCGTATTTCATCTTGGGTAATCACATAATGGAAAATATTCATTGTCCAGTCAATCTGTTTTGACTGGACACTGGTGGCTGCCATGTTTTTCCAACTGTACCATAAAAAACGTCATCTGACCTTGCACTTCAAAAGCAGGTTAAAGTAACTACTGACATAGCAGCAGATTCAACAACAGGGGTTACATAAGCAGTCGTTAGTGCACGCTCAGATACCTCGATGAAGTTTCATGCGGTACCAGAGTGCAAAACATGGCATCCTCCACTGGTCAGTCGAAAACAGTTGATAGACTTGGTTTTTAAAAAACATTTGATCACATAGATATCAGTGCACATTAAAACAATGCTCATTTGTCCTCTTGTTTATATTACTCCGAAATACAGGATGTTGTCGAGTTGCTTGAAAAGCGGGTGAAGTCCCGTTTCTCCCATCGACAGATTCACGTCTTCAACACCCTGACCTTTGACCAGTTACTGCGATGTATTCAGGGAAACTCTGACGCTACCCTCAGACTTTGCCAACAGAGGCTTTGCTAATCAGTGGAATCAGCACGTAGAGGTATTAAAAATGCTGTCCACCTTTTGCAAGCCAAAGTTCAAAAGTTACAAGAATAAGAGATAGTTTAAGAATTTGGTCTCAAAACTTGTGGTGAGACTTCAGAGAAAAAACTCATGATGTGGCGCGATATCTCTGCATGTTGTGGAACTAGTGTTACAGCTTCGGTATTTTGTACAGAATGTTAATTTTTACACAAAACTTCTTATCTACTTTTAAAATATAGGTTAACAACATAGAATAGAGAATAATTAATTCAGATTATTAAATTTAATGTTTGTCTTGGTAGATTAAACATTCTACACAGAACAATTTCAGAACATGCATCATTCCCTAATATATTGAGCTACATGTGCTTTATAAAAAATGTGCTACCCTTTTTTCTTTTTTCACCCATTAAAAAAAAAAAAAAAAATGTATGCATCTTTTAACCTTCAGAACCTGACGGATGATTCAACCATATGCGACATCCTTCAGAGGACTTACGAACTAGACAAGTCTATCAGAAGCCTCTAACAGACTGATGGTGAGTAACCAATAGGGGCAGAAGACTGTTCACTATTCACTCTTGTTTTCCCTTCAGCGATACAAGTAATCCACTATTGCTGCTCTCTACCCAGGTGTGTAAATGGGTACCATTGGTCAGGTGTGTATTAGCCCTTAGCGCCATCATCAGTGGCAGCAACTGCTTGTATGCTCCCCGGGGAGTTGAGAAAGTATGCAATATAATTGTGTGGGTTTGAAGTGTACCTGATGACCATGGGTAAAAATAATCATTTAAAGCAGGAGTAGAGTAGTAGCTGCGCTACATAAATCTTCATATTGTTATTATTTTTTATGAAACATTGACACAATTATTTTCTTTGCTCATTTTCATTAAAAGTATATATTTCTGCTCAGTTTCCCTCTGTTTGAAATCATTCATACAAAACAGATGCATTAATTTGGTGATCCCTCGCATATTCCCTGAATTTATTTTTTATCCTACGGGTTTGTGTCCGGTTATAACAGCTTATGACAAGGCTCGGACAATCGCACTGGCCCGCTGGCCCGGGGCCAGTGAAATTGCACTTCGGGCCAGCAAAAAATGTATAAAAGTCATATTTTGGTGGCCCGATTGGGCAAGCAGATTTTCAACAAGACATTGACAAAATTAGAAAAATCTCGTTTTCTTCCATGTTATGCTTGATCTAATCACAGGTTTGATCAGAACAGTGTGATATTTTGAATTGAAAAAGTTTACTCATGAAATAAAATTTTTGGGCCAGTAAATTTTGTGTTCGGGCCACCAGAAAAGGGGAATAAAAAAGGGGTCACTGGCCTGACCGGGCCTCCGACAAAAAAGGTAAGTTTTGAGCCCTGCTTATGGACCATCACAAGCATTGAAAGGGGTTTTGAGGGGCAAACAACCAGCAGAAGGGGCTTTCTAGCTCAGTTGGTAGAACACCAGTCTAGCAATCAGGAGGTCTCTGGTTGTTGGTAGTTCATTCTTTACCACTTCTGTTGCCAAATTTGAAAAATAACTTTCCCCTATCTTTGTATTTCACTTAACTTCTAATTGTTGCCTATTTGAAGAATAATTTGTTCTTTTGGTTATTTTTTTCTTTTACTTGATCAGTTGTTGCCAATTTCAAGAATCAGTAAAGATCATCCCACCATCGATGGACTACAGCTGCTGGAGAGCCGCAAGCTACACAGCCTGGACTCCAAGTCGGCTATGCTTCATGGTAAAACCCTTTTTTGTCTTCATAATGATGATTGTAAGATGCTCGTTTTTATATAGCACCTAATATAATTTATTGTTGTCATTAGCGCTTAACAATTATTGTATATTATTACCCTGGTCATCGGACACACTTACAATTAATCCACAAATGACATGTACTTTCTACTCAAATGGGAGCAAGGAATTCTGGCAGCCATAAGGCACACTACACAGAATACAGTTGCATACACATTCCACTTGTACTGCTTCCCCATTACACCTGGGTAGAGAGCAGCAGTAGTGGATTAGTGCACGCTCTACCAATCTTGACACACCATGTCCACAATACTTTAGTGTTCAAAACTCCTTGAATGCAGCATTTTTAATTTGTATATGATTTGTTTATTTAATTAAAACATACATAACAACATACTTCTTCTTTAGAAGTCCTTTTAAAATGCAGGCCCGTAGCCAGGATTTGTTATGGGGGGGTGCGTAATTTACAAAAATTTGCGAGGGAGCGGAGCGACCAAACTCGAAGGAGCGAAGCGACTGAGCTGGGGGAGGGTGTGGGAGGGGGGTGTCCCCTCCCATGGTAGGGAGCTTTTGCATGTTTTGACTTGTATTGAAACTGTGCAATTTGGTGCATACCTAGGATGGAAATTCTGACTTGACGACATGGTAAGTGTGTCATGATTCTACCGCCCAGAAAAAAGAGGTTATATTTGTATCATGAAGAAAAACAAATATGCACCCCCAAAATAATATTCGCAAATTATATATACAGTTTAAACATTGCATCAAACGCCACATTATTTTGTTTTCACTTTCTCTCTCTTCTCTTTAGGAGTGTCCGGTGCTGGAGCTGTGTCTGATTATTGCCATTGCGTCACCTGACCGATCTGTACGAGGGGGATCCATTCAACTTTGAGATGGTC
>JBAMJV010014279.1:0-56174 GCA_037951105.1 Echinarachnius parma
GCTTTCCATACTTTGTAAGTCCAACTTAGAACCTTTGTGAAACACCCCCCTGGTGGGAACACAGAAGTGGTCTATAAGGAAGTCATGTTATACCAACATCCAACCAGCATCATTGAATCATTTGAATGGATTGAGAGACAATAAGTGTATTTTCCTCCTGGGATTCGATTTGTGTGCACTTAGTGCAAAACAACACAACAATGTAACTTGTGCATCAGAATACTTCACTGATATTAACGCATGTGACAATATTATGTAATAGGAAAGGAACTAATATTTGTTTTCTTTTCAAAGCGGACATTCTTGTTCAGGTCCTAAAAGGGGGAAAACTAATCATGTATAGTACATTACATTTTTATTTCGGGGGCTCCTTTTCGGGGACTACTTTGATCATATCGGGGGCTACAAAAGTACAAATTTCCGGGGCTCTTTTTCGAATTTCAGGGACTACTATTAACCTCTAATGCTGTAAGTGATCACCTGATCGGCATTCGATCACGATCCAATACAAACATTTTCGGGGGCTCTTTTTTTTTCGGGGGCTCTTTTGGGCATTTCGGGGACGAATTCGCCCGCCGCCCCCGTGTATTTTTTTCCCTGTTACTAACATGTAATCACAATAAGTGCTTTATCCAGGGCTCAACACCACCACTGGCCTTTTTGCCTGGGGCAAGTAAAAATTGAAGCTGGGCAAGTAAAATTTCATAAATGGCCTAGTTTGGTTGCCAGATCGGGCTACTAAATTATTGGTCTACTACGAGAGAATAATGTTATTCCTTATAATGTAAATCTCATAGTATTATAGAAGTAAGCAGGTGAGTTAATTTTCTGTCGGGAAAGTAACATTTTAGAAGCTATGATTTTACTTCAGTCGTGAGAAAAGTTGGTGTGGAAGCTTGCTTTATCCCTGATAACTGAAATTATTTATACACACAAGTGAGACTGGCTTAAAGGGATCTAGTAACGTTATTGACATGTGAAAAAGTGATGAATGGTTGATTCAATGTATATTGCCGTTATCTGATATGTCCACTGGGTATTGTCTGAAAATTTCAAGTTAAATGGACGTTATATGGCCGAGTAATGAGCAAAAATGCAAAGTGATTTTCACCTACTCATTGCACTGACTTTGTACATGGTTTTGATGATCCAGTGGATAGTTTAACATCTGAACACTTCAATTGTAAATATCTGTTTAACGAAAGGGAAATTTGTAAAACCGAAACCTGTCCCATGCTTTTTTTGTTAATCATACAAACACAACAAGGTATGAGAGAACTGCTAGAATTCCAATTGGATTTTGAGGATTTGGAAGATGTTACTAGATCCCTTTAAAGGTAAATGATGTGGTCATGAGTTATCATGAATGAACAAGGATGAAAAAATAAAACAAAATAAAAACAAACTAATACCATACATTATACCTGCTATGGGATCTACTAAGAGAAGCTTATAACAGAAAAAACAAATGATAAAAGAAAGAAAAAAGAAATCAAAACATGTGCATTACATAAAAAGAACAAAGTATGAGATTATCAGGCATGCATACGTGGCAAAAATAAAGTTTGATGGTCAATACAGGTACTGTTGAGATATCTGGCAGTCTAATCCACATCGTAGCACTACATACAAACCCTTTATTTCAGTTGAAATCCTTTGAAGACACAAGATTTACATCTACAATGTTAATAGTCATACTAGGGTATGAACATTATTTTAAACAAGTCCTATACACACAATTTCCTGGACACATGTGTAATTTTTCTTATATATTCTATTACAAGTATTATAAAGCCGCATGTCCTGACATATGGTATGGTCAAGTGAATTGTTAAAGGGCAATGCAACTCAAGAAAAGAGTTAGTACTACTTTATACATCGTAATATTCTTGTTTATTATATGTAACATTACTCCGACTCGATTTCTGCTTTGGAAGAAAAATGTGAAAACTATCGACTTTACCACTATTTACGCGAACACTGGAGGCCGCCATTATTAGGTTTGTACGGACCTCATGCATTAATGCACTTCAATAGCTCCTATTCAAACCATTGTCTGAATACTTGTAGATGCGCATCTACTACAAGTATTCAGAAAATGGTTTGAATAGGTGCTATTGAAGTGCATTAATGCATGAGGTCCGTACAAACCTAATAATGGCGGCCTCCAGTGTTCGCGTAAATAGTAGTAAAGCCGATAGAGTTTTCACATTTTTCTTCCAAAGCAGAAATCTGAGTCGGAGTAATGTTATATTATGATGTATAAAGTAGTATTAACTCTTTTCTTGAGTTGCATTGCCCTTGCATGAAACTCTTCTCAAAATGCTGATCATGGTTTAAACAAGAAAGAAATGCAGCCATAGTAATATTTCCCACATTTTTGCCTAAAACTAACAGACAAATTATATTGAAATTTGGCTACAAATGGTGAATAACTAAAAGGCTAAAACTGTTAGACATTATATTTTTTTTAAACCTCGCATTACTAGAAAAGTGCACGTCATAAATGTGGCCTCAACAAAAGCATCAAGATTGAAATTTGTAAAATGTTTTACATCTCTGGTTAAAGCAAAAAAGTTCCATTTTATGAACAAAAGAATGGCTTATATAAATGTCATCATCATTGTCATCATCTCTTCCCTCCAAACATTTTCTTTTCTTCCTCTATTTCTCTTTGCCTCTCCATGATAGCAGCATTTTTAGCTTGTATTTTTCTTATTCTTTCTTCCAGTTCTTCATCCTTTGAATCACCCTTAGATGAGACCTTTGATTCGACCTTTGACATGACCTTTGACATCCCCCTGTCAACATCTGCCTCTTTCTTTGAAACAGCTTTCCGTTTGGACGACCAGATGTCCTTAATTTTAGTCTTCCTTTCCTTCTTTCTAGATTTAATTTCGTCCCTGTCATTAATTTCGTCCCTATCCTTAAAATCGCGTTCAGAAATTTTGGCACTTCTTTTGGAAGATGTCACAATAGTTCTAGTAGTGTTCAGTTGAAAATCATCTTTACTCAAGGTTTCCTCACCATCATCATCTTCCATGTTGGTCCTCAACTGTTCGCGCTCTAGATGACCAGACGTGCCTGTTCTTAGACCGTCGCTCAGTCTTCCGCACAATCTCCTCACCGATGTCATCATCGTTCTGGTCATCTCGAGATGTGACCCTGCGTTCTTTTGGTTTAATGTCATACTCTGGGGAGCTTTCATGGGACGGACTCGCCGCAAGGTGATCAACCTCCTTCTGGGCACTAGGTCGTCGTTCGCTCAGCCGGCTCAGGAGCGATTTGCTCAGCTGCTTTCTCTTTGGAGGTTCCGCTACAGTGAACATGTCATCATTCGGGAGGTCGGCGTCCAGCCCATCCTCGACATTGTCAGGGCTTGGGTGTCTTCGCTTTACCTTCAGCTTCAGACGTTTCTTTGAGCGGTCCGAGTTTGAATCGTCCATCTCGATTTTGCGCCGTTTGCCAGAGGCAGAATCATTTATCTGAATTTTTCGTCTCTTGGTCGAAGTGGAATCGCTCATCTCAATGCTGCGTTTTTTTGCCATGTCCCCATCAGGACCTACCCTTGGACTGTCCGGAGCCGGAGGCAGGAAATCCTCTGCTTGATCCAGGGAACGCGAATCCTCTTCCGTTAGAAGTTCTTGGCTGACTTTCTTGACCGGACCGAGCCTAGACTTGATGGAGCCTCTCGCCTTGTCTGGAGACGGAGCACTGCCAAGTCTGTCCAGAACTGACCGCTTCTTTTGGACGGCATCTTCTGCAGAATAAACACAAACATACAAATAATAAGTACAATGTACAATATGGATTTAACAAAAAATATCAAACTCATATGTTGGCAACAAAAAAATGTACCATACAAATGTAGGACTATGACCTGATACTCAAATTAAATAAATGTCAAATTTACAAAGAACTGTTCGATTGCAAATTGGACACAAGTCATGTTTGTGCATCATATTTCTACAGATAGTTCTATGTATCTATGATGTAACAAGAAATCAAGAATACATGTTTTAGATTTTTCCTGATGAAGATACAGTCATCTTTAAGAAACCTAGTGCACTTGTCTTAAATTATCTCTATTGTATACAGGCGATGGAACATTACAATTTTACTGAATGTTAATCCAGAAGTGCTGCTCATGTTAACTCAGAATTTGTATAGATATATATATATTTGCAGCTACACATGTTTAAAATATAAAGTTTTAAATAATTAATTGACCTGATCATACCTTCTGAAAGTTTCACTTGTCGATTTTCTCTGCCAGCAGCCTCGTCTCCTGATCTCGTTTCTCCATCATTCTGCTCCTTTGCTCTAGCTCCTATCCTCTCCTTGATGTCCCGTTTGCGTTTATGCTTCTTCTCTTTCGACTTCTTCTCTCTCTTTTCCTTTTTCTTCTTGTCCTTCTCTTGTTTTTCTGTTTCTTTTCTCCTTGCTTCTCCGTCTCCGACCCCATCCCCGATTACTCTACTCTCCTCTTGCAGATCATCCAGATCCTCTGCATCCCTAGTTAATTTCCTTTTTGCCTCTCTATCAACGTATGCATCCATAGTTTCTTTCCGCCTCCTCTCTCTCCCATCCTCATCTGCATCTCTTATATCTTTCTTCCTCCCTCCACCATCATCAGTCATCGTCACTGTCTCAGGTTTGCTTTCCCAAACCCTGAACCTCCGCCTCTCTGTGTCCTTTTTCTCCGGTTTCTCCACTTTGACAAAGCTCCGCAGAGCTTGTCCTGCTCCTTCATTTTCCGATTCAGAGCTCTCCGAGACAAAATCCTGAGCAGATGTTGCCTTTCTCCTAACAGGTCTCGAGACATCTTGCCTCTCAGGAAATCTTTCTGGTCTTTCCAATCTTCCTTGTCTCTCCAGTCTTTCTGGTCTTTCCCGCCTTTCCGGTCTGTCCAATCTTTCTGGTCTTTCTAATCTTTCCAATTTTTCTGGTCTTTCCGGTCTTTCCGATCTGTCCAATCTTTCTGGTCTTTCCAGTCTTTCTAGTCGTTCCAGTCTGTCCAATCTTCCTGCTCTTTCAAGTCTTTCTGGCCTTTCACCACTACCCTCTTCTTGTCTCCTGCGAAATCGTTGGTCAGCATCATTTCCAGAGTTCATTTTCGCATCTGCGGGTTGCCTTTGCGAATCACGATCCTGTGACAAATTGTCATCTGCGTTTACATCTCGTGGGTGTCTTGATGTTGCTCCTTCTCGGTCTGTTCTTGGTCCATCTCTACTGGAGCCTCGCTCCTGCCGATCTAGATGCCTGGGCAAATGGGGACGCCTGATGCGGTCATGTTCCCTGTCTGGCCTGCCGTCTTGCTGACGCCTTTCTCTGTCCCTTGGGTCTCGGTTCCATCTCTCCCTATTACGATCTCCTCTGTCAAACGGTCTCCGCCCAGGTAGCATGGGCTCGCCCCCAAGCGTGGGTAAGATCATAGAGGTGATTAGGCGTGACTGAGCTGGTGCTGCAGCAGCTGGTTTCGACTCACCAGCCGAAGCGTGCTTGAATCGAGAGTTCTCGTTTCCATGGTCAGACTCTGAATCACTCTCACTTTTGTTCTGTTCATCTTCCTCATCTGAAGATGATGACGATGAGGACTCCACACTCGACAACGATATATCACTATCGCTTTGCACAGCTGGAGTATTATCTTTGGCATCTTCTGTTCCTTGCTTAAGATCAGCTGGTTTTTCTGTCACTTGTTTTGCTTTTCCGTCTTTATCATGTGGCACATTCTCACCATTTTCAGTCCTGTTTTCATTCAGCCTGACAGTTGTCCTGTCTTTAACATTCACATTATTTCCGGATGCAAACTTCCGCCTCCTTGCCTCCCGAGCGGCATCATCAACAGGGGCGTCTTTTGATCTGTCCTTTTTTTGATCGCCTCTCGATGAATGTCTGGGAGACATTCTTCTCTCCCTCCTTGATTCATACTCTCTGCGCCTTTCCGCTCGCTGCTTTTCGCGATCTACATCTTTCGTATACGGATTGTCTCTTCTTTCCCTCCTACGATCTCCATCCTTGTCCCTTCTGTTATCAATATCCTTTTCCCTTCTCCTCCTATCTCTATCATCACCCCTAATTCTCGTCCTCAAATCCTGTTGTCTATGTCCTTCTCGTTTTTCAGAATTCCTCTGAATGTCCTTTGGCTCATTTTTAGTGCTGATTCTGACATTATGTTCCGACTTCTTGTCATCTTTATTTACATTGGAATGCTGATCAGCTGCTCTTTCGTTTGGAAGTCTCGAGATTGTACTATTATCCTTTTTTGCATTATCACTTTCCCTTTTGTCCTGTTTCTCCTCTTGGTCACTTGCACTTGCTCGGCTAGATGCATCCTTCTTGCTTCCTGCATCAGATCCGGAAGCACTGTCGCTCTCCGCTTCACTGAAGGAGCGCGTTCTCCACGAATCAGCGTCATCGTCATTATCTTCCCCCGAAGAAATACTACCCAAACTTTTTGCCGAAGAGTCACTATCCGAATCGAGGAGCAGATCATCATCATCGTCGGAATCTGAACCCGAGCTCTCGAAGCGACTGAACTTGCTACTTTTCCCTTCCTGCACTGCCTCTTCTTCCTTTTCTACTGTCTGCCTTGGGCCTGCACCTCTCGGTAGTGGAGCAGAAGGCTTTGGTTGCGCGAGGTCTACAGGGATTATGGCGATGAGGTTGCCGCTTGCCCCGACCCCTCTCTGAGTGATGGTGGCAGTTTCGGGGAGGAGAGGTTGCTGGGTGGCAGTTTGAGATGGGTGGTGTGGTGATCCAATCAATGGGGTGGAGATCTGTGAAAGAAAAGATACATTCCATTGTTTTTTGTCTCCTTATTTCATTTTTAATGTTGAGAATGTTTACTAAATTCTAGATATTAATATAATAATATCTCAGTATTCTCAGAACTTGAAAGGATTCTTCCAAACACTTACTTTTATTTGTACAGCTTCCATTAATGCAAACTCACAAGACTTTCACAAGAAGTAGTGAAAGTGCTGCCTACTGCAATGTCACATGATTGGTTTGAAATTCAAAACTATGTTACAGTAGAACATCATTATAACAAGGACTATGGGACCATGAAAAAGGCAGCGAAGAGGCTACCCTGGGTAAACAAAACTAGTCATTATAATTATGATTATCTTTCCCTTCTCAAATGTGTAAATGCTGAGAATATGGCTAGGAGGCAGTAGGTGTCATTTTTAAAGTCTTTCTACACAAGAATTTTCACATTACATGTAAAAGAACATGCACATCGATCTGTTAACTGGGTGTGATTTGCCTTTTGTTCAATTCATTATATTGAAATTCAACAATCAGGAAGATACATGATGCAAGGCTCGACACTCGCACTGGCCCGCTGGCCCGGGGCCAGTGAAATTGCACTTGGGGCCAGCAAAATGTATAAAAATCATATTTTGGTGGCCCGATCGGGCAAGCAGATTTGCAACCCGACATTGACAAACTGAAAAAAATCTTATTTTATTTTATGTCATGCTTCATCTCTAATCATAGGTTTGATATTAGCCTTTTAGGAAAGAGTGATATTTTGAATAGTAAAAAGCTTACTCATGAAATACAAATTTGGGGCCAGTAAATTTTCTTTCGGGCCACCAGAATAGGGGAAGAAACTATTACACTGGCCCGACCGGGCCACTGACTAAATGAAATTTGATCTATCTTGGTAATCTTGGTCTATTTTCAGGGAGTCTCCTGCGAAATTACGGGAGATAAGATTTGGCAGCTTTGTCTTTACTGTACAATCAGTAGCTTTAAACTTGGCCCACCCACAACTTTTCAAATATAAATGGGTTATAGCTAGATCATACCTGACTGGTTGAGCCAGTTTCCTTCTTGCTTTTGAGTGCAGCCAACCTCAGTGCTCGCAGATCCTCATCCTCATCAGAATCCTCCTCTTTAGCTTTGGGCGACTCTTGCCCTTTGTCTCCTGCCGCAGATTTCTATATATATAGGAAGGGTCCAAAGACATAAAAACGAACATTGAAAATACAACATTTGGCAATTACTTCATGGCATTTGGTAACCTAACCAGGCGCCGTACGTACGGCGCCTGGCATACTGAGGTGTGTATACCGTGATGGTAACACTTTATAGGCTTTAACGGCAAACACACTTATAAAAAAAAACACAATATCATACTTTAAATAACATATCTCGGTTCATACTTACGAATTATGTTATGCATGGACATCAATGATCCAAATCGTAAAATGTCTGATGCTCCATTCGTTTTATTTATACTGAAATTTACTATAAAACTGGCAAGATTACAGAAGTGACGAAAATGGTATCCGAATTTGTTCGCTGCATGCAATATCAGGTGATCGAAAACTTGTCGGCAATGCGCGAGGTCGCAGGTCAAACTTTGGCGTACGAGCCTGGATGTGCGCGCGTTCTGTACAGCGATTGATCTATTTCTGCGTGCGCGATACACCCCTGTACACGTACATGTGAGTACGGTACATACAGTCCCTGGCTTATTGTATTAGTCAACCGATCGCCACTTACGCGCGGAATACCTCCTATCCCCGCGCATGCGCTATGCATTGCCGACGAGTTTTCGGTCACCTGACATTGCATGCAGCGAACAAAGACGAAGGAAATAACAGTCATCATCATCATCATCATCAATTTGAGGTAAGTTATCTTTCTTTTGCAACAAATTAAATAGCATGCAAGGTAGGTTGAAGGTTTAATTCATGTCTAGAACTAAAAAAAAATAATAATAATAGATGTAAAGTTGTTGAAACCACCCGTCGCAAAATTTCTCAAAATTGTTTAACGTCTCGTCGTCACAGCGCCGTACTTCGTACGGCGCTGATCAGTTAGGCATTTGGTAGGTTAATAGAACTTGTGAACTTTCCAAAGGTCACTAATTCATTTTGTAGAGTTAAATCAAAACATAATAATAATAATAAACAATTCTTAGAACGCATAACACAACTGTCTCTATGCGTGTAAAAACTAAAAAGACAAACAATTATACATATAACTAACTGAAATGTTGCAAGAATAAGTGAGTTTTTAACTGGGTTTTAAATGAATCTAGATTATTAATTTCTCGCAAATATTGTGGGAGTAAGTTCCATAAATCTGGTGCTGTTTTCTGAAAAGCCCTGTCTCCAAACATTTTTGTGTTCACCCGAGATTGTACCAGTAAGTTTTTAGACTGAGATCGAAGATCCCATCCCATCCTCCTCTTTGTCTAACAAATATTAATGATTTCAATCAAAATGTATGCCTTTTCAAATAACTGTTCCAAAAATTGTACAAAGAAACTAACGGCTTTCCATAATAGTTAGGTCCAATGCCAACTCCTCTTTAGCTTTTGATTCCTGCTCCACACAACAGTATGGTGATGTCTGTAGGAGTGGTGCAGTACTAGAACTTCAAGATCGTTTTACTGATACTCACCGTCTTTAATGAAGCAAGTACAGCGGACCTCAGTGACTCCAGCTCCAGATCCTGAAAATAAAAAGAACACACAATTGAAACACAAATTAATGATTGATAATAACAATTGATCTAAAAATACTACCCAAAAGCAGAAGTAAGTAACTGTGCAACTACTTGTGGACAAGTACTAGCATAAAGTTTGGAGGAAATCTCAAAGCCTCAACTATGAAACCACGGGAAAAACTTCAGTTTTTCTGAAAGCAGTCAGTAGGCTGAAGAAGACGCACGGATGTGCATCCAAAGCTACCACCGGTAAGCTTAAACCCTTTTGTTGTGTGACTTTGTTAAATATATATTTGTAATATCAATTTTTTGTATTTTTTTGTTACTTGTTAGAATTAATTGCTAAAAATGTAAAATGTGTATATTTTGATTAAATGCTAGCTAGCAGCATAGTGTCGCTAGCCATAGCTGCTTGCAAAGTTCTGCTAACCTTGATCATGTTGATTTTACCTCAAGGCGAGCGATAAGAAAACAGTTATAACTTGTGATTGATACAACGTCAACGCCATACAATTACCATTACCAAATTGTTGAGTTTACATAAACGTCTGGACGTGGAGTACGAAACTACAGACCAGTAGCGCCCAATTTCATGTTTGCATAAAGCATACCATATAACTTTTATTTATTAGTATTACTAAAATACTTGTTACTGGCTCTGTTCACTCCTTCTTCCCTCGCACTATCAAGGACTAGAAGTAGAGAACATTAAGTAGAACGCGTTGAAAATGGATCCAGCAGCCTTCCCTTCACTCAATGCATTCAGAGCAGCATTGAGGGAAGTCTGCATCTAAACACACAACCCCCCGGCCCCCCCCCCCATGTTGTTTGTGTTTTATTGTGCTGTCGCATTTTCATTTTTGTTTTGTTTGATTTTGTTTGCGTTCACTGTCGACTGTCGCACCACACACATGCACACTCACAGGCACAGCAGTGCGTTAATCTTCAGTCATGAAGTCTGCACTAGTATAAACGGAAGAAGAAGAAGAAGAAGAAGAAGAGTCACGTCACTCTGCCACTGGCACCGCACTGCACTGGCAATGCCCATGGCCAATGCAATTTGCAATGCATGGGCCATGGCACACTGCTCTCTGCACTGTTCAAGTCGACTGCCCGTCATGCAAGTGTTGCTGCGATTGTGAATTGTGCCAAAAGTATTTTTATAAAAAGCTAAATTCAAGCCATTCAACCAGAACACCCGTGTAATTAATTGAATCAAAATCAACGATCACCTTGGAATTTACCTTGCCTAATCGCAACACATCATAACACATAATTTCAATCATCAAAACAGCACATGTAGACTAAAAACTTGATGAGAGTAATTCCCATTCAAAACTCACCTCCGTATCACTTCTGTTCGACGCCATGTCTGCTTCATGCTTACCACTCGCACTCGCGCTGCGCCTACGTAGTTTATACGTTGTACATTGAAACACCAAAGAGATATTATGATAACTGAAGCAGCGAACTGGAAGCAATAGTAGTCTAGCATAAAATTCGTTTTGAAAATTGTTTCTGGTTGAAAATCATACACTTACTTCTTCCTTGCGTTTATGATCCTCACATACTCACTTTTTGTTATCTTATCAATTTAATCCCGCTTTTATCATATCAATACTAATATAATTTCAACATTTTACAAGTCGAAAGTATTGATCCCACCCCTGAATAAATTAGGCATAATGACAAATATGTCAGAATTTACAGACTAGTAATATGAATATTCATTTCTGTTATCTTGAGCTCTGGGAAGACATGTCGTAAATCAAACTTTTTCACTTTTCGACCCTCTCATCCACTTTTATCACCCTGGGAGCATAATGTAAACGAAAAAAAAAAATAATAATAATAAAAAGTTTTCCTTTTGCATAATCGGCTTTTGGGATATCATATCAACGGAAAAGGTAGAGGTGTAACAAATTGAGGGTTTTGAACTTATAACCACGATATAAATATCATGCTGGTATTACAGATCTTACTTAATTTTTAACACTTTAAGATCATACTTTTAGGGATCATTTCTATAGTATGTATCACACTCTTACGACACACTAGTGTCCCCCTCGCCAAACCACGATGAGGAGTTGCAGCGTTCCCCTCTGAGCGCGAAGCGGACTTCGAGTGTTATCTTCTCGATAACTCGCTCGTCGTCATTGATGACCGTTCCTCTACTTCCTTTGCGAGGAAGAGGAGGAGGGGATCGCAATCTGAGTGGTTTGTTTTTTAATTCAAATGAAAAGAAAGACTAAATAACATTATATTACTTGCAGGCAGTGTTATCAGTATATTATATTTCTGATATTTGTACATTTTATATATACTTGAAAAAATAGGGTATACTGCGTTTTGACTGATTTCAACACAATCCGAGTGGTTTGCCTTTTTAGTTCAAATGAAAAACAGATCAAAAAGCGTATTATATACATTGCAGGCACTACTAGCTGTATATGCTTCCAAATTAATATTTGCAAATGTATATTTTATACATCATGCGTTTTGACTACCGGTATTTCAATGTAATATTTAATGGGTTCAACTCGATGGAAAATTGTTTCAGATTCAAATTACTGTACTTCATTTGCGAGGAAGAGGAGGAGGGGGACGCACTCTGAGTGGTATACTGTTTTAGGTTCGGAAAGAGTTAAACATTTTTGAGTTTTGCAAATGTGTATTTATACATGTGTTTGGACAAATAGATGTACTGTTGCATTTTGACTGATTTATCTTCTCAGCTCTCAGTAATAGGCCAGTTCTAAATGATTTATATGTTGCCGAATGACAAATTTATGTTTTTTTGGAAAATAGATCTAGGCCTGGTGAAGTGTGACGTCATCAAAAACCTATTTTAAGAATTTCCAAATTTGAACTTTATTTTCTGAAAGAGCATACAAAATAATGTCCGAATGTTGAAAATCAATGATCGAATAGATCATTGATCATTGATTTTCAACATTTGGACATTATTTTGTATGCTCTTTCAGAAAATAAAGTTCAAATTTGGAAATTATATAAATAGGTTTTTGATGACGTCACACTTCACCACTAGCTATAGGCCTAGATCTATTTTCCCAAAAAACATAAATTTGTCACTCTGCAACATATAAATCATGTATTGGCTGAGATATGCCCATCAGAATGAATTTTATTTCAATAGGAAATCGGTGTTATTTTGCTCTGGGTCATAACGTTAATAAAAACAAAAAAGAGATATATAAACGTGGTAAAACAAAAGAAATCATAGATTTTTTTTTTTTTTAAGTGATTTTTTATTCCTCCAAATATAACATTTCCAATTGAATAAAACATGTTCAATGTTAAGAAATACAACAATTATAGTATAATGAATATAAAGTACAAATGATTCTTACATAAAAAAAAAAATACAAATACAAAAATTAATACAAATACAGATCAAGTAGATTAACCCCCCCCCCCCCCCCCCCCCCACACACACACACACACACACCGCCATATCAGCCCAACCGCACGCTAGATCACTGGAAGGATACACATAATACATGCACTATTAAATGCAGTGGGTTGCAGCATTGGTTAAACATGTTTCATCTTCATTAGTTATGACAGTTCAAACACGAATAATAATTGCAGAGTGGATACTCAATTAATTCCTCCGAAATGACAATATTTATTACTATCAAATGCAGTGGATTGCAGCATTGGTTAAACATGTTTTAATCATATTCGTTTTTGTATGAAAGGTATATTACGTCTTTAAAGTTCAAACACAAATAATTGCAGAGTAAAATGATATTCAATTAATTCCTCCGAAATTACAATATTTATTTCAGATTTGGTATATAGTTATATAGTTATATAGGTATAATAGTGTAAAGCACTATGGAACATAATTTATGTATTTAGCGCTATATAAGAAACTATATTATTATTACTTGCTTGCAAACAAAAACGGCTATTATGATTATGATTATTATGCAGATAATGAAACCAAAAAAAGGGCAGAACAAAAACAAAAATCCACATAACATATGTATACCAGACTTTGCTACATCTACGGAAAACAACTTTTCTGTCATAAGAACAGTAAATAAGCTCATTAATCAAATATTTATTACATATGATTTATTAATCATTACATAATTTTAGCACCATTCCAGAATTCACTACAAAATCAATATCTTTGAATTACATGATTGAAACCAAATATATTGCATGACAAAAAGAGAAGGCAAATTTCAATCTAAAGTACTAAACAAGACTAGATTAACTGGTAAATATAAACTTATATTAATAGAATATCATCACCAGAGTTATTTAATATTGGTTTCAGTTTTACTGACAAGTTTTCAACATTGCCAAGCTTAATTTGCTTGCTACAAAAAGTTAAAATGTGATGGAATATTACGAGATCATTTTCTTTAGATCATACGTAAATACATACAAAATATATTGCATGACATAAAACAAATTGGCAATTTTCAAAATTATACGCTTAAAAAGACTAGACGAACTAGTACTATATAAACTTAATATTTTAATAAAATAATAACACGATATTATATTTATTTAAAAAGGTGTTTCAGTTAAACTGACAATTTTTTTAAACTTTGCAAGCTTTGCTTGCTACAATAGTTACAATTTGATTGTCAATAATATTAGGCTACATCTACATCTCGTGTTGATTTATTAATTTATTTTCATCCCATAATACAAACCATATGATTAACCATATGATAAAGAAATACATTCATTGAATAATAAAAATGATTAAACATGTAATAGTAAAGTTTCCAATAATAATGAAGAGATAAACAAATTCAGAACAGTATGGTCGAAATTCCATTTACTTACATAAGAGACCATCATTGTTGCCCTATCTCTACATGTTAATAACCCAACACATCCCCACGTTTTATTTGTACATGCTGTATGTGGCGTTGACTAAATACAGAATGAAAATTAGTGCTTGCTAAGTAAATAAATGCATCAGATGTCGTCAGAAATTAGTTATTAGAAAAAGAGTTCAAGTTTAAGTTTTTCAACTCGGCAATCTTAAATTGCTTGCTAAACCTTAAAGTTCAAGCTGTTTTTTTAAGCCTAATTGTAAAAATAGAGTAATTTCACAGACGGACGGATGGGATGTAAAAACAAACGGATGGGATATCAAAGAACAAAGGACGGACAACCCCAAACAAATTAACGCCTTAAGCTACGTTGATGTGGAGACACAAACTAACGGGAGATAAATGTATATCTCTCTGGTCAGTAAAGCAGCGTTTAATTACTGGTTATTGTGATCTTGTTTGACCAACAAACTGACCCCACAGAACCTCCCGTCTTCATTATAGCTTGTTTTTCTTGTCCATCCTCAATGTGTCTTTTCGTCGTGCATACATGTCCTCGATCTGGTCGATGAAGTGATGTTTGATGACCGGTCATTTTGTGATCTTACATGACCAGCCAACTGACCCTATTGCTTGCATTTTTTGAGCATCCTGAAGTGTCTCTTGGTTTTGAGTGCAGGTCCTCAATCTAGTCGATGAAGTGGTGTTTGATGACCGTTCATTTTGCGATCCTGCGTGACTACCTTAACAGACCCTATTGCTTGCATTTCTTGAGCATCCTGCAGTGTCTTCCTGTTGTGAGTATGTCCTTGATCCAATCTTTGAAATAGTGTTTGATGACCGTTCATTTTGCGATCTTTGTGACCAGCGAACATACCCTATAGTTTGTGTTTCTTTAGCATCCTGAAGTGTCTTTGCGTTGTGCGTACATGTCCTCGATCTAGTCAATGAAGCAGAGTTTGAAGACCGTTCATTTTGCAATCTTGCGTGACCAGCCAACTGACCCTATAGCTTGTGTTTCTTCAACAACTGCCTCCGAGTGTCTTTCCGTTGTGCGTACATGTCCTCAATCTGGTCGATGAAGCATTGTTTGATGAACGTTCATTTTGCGATCTTGCATAACCAGCGAACTGACCCTATAGCTTGTGTTTCTTCAACAACTGCCTCCGAGTGTCTTTCCGTTGTGCGCGTACATTGACTCGATCTGGTCGATGAGGTGGTCGCTGATGACGGATCATATGCTCTTCATCGAGGGAATCAACATTTTCATTCTCCTAGTTGTTACCATAAGCAACCCTCGAAATTAACTTTTTTTGCTGGTGGCCCGGTCGGGCCAGTAAAATTAGTATTTTTCCAATTTTGGTGGCCCGAAACCAAAATCTACTGGCCCGAAAAAAATAAGGAAAAACAAAAGTAAAATTAAAACAATAACCATATTCATAGTTTCAGGGTACTGGGCAATGTTTAGCCTCATTTGTTACTGTATTCCAATGCTCGAAATTATCTTTTTTTCTGGTGGCCCGAAAATAAAATTTACAAACAAAGAAAAACAATGGTCATGACTACTTGGTCATTAATTGGTAAATTATGGAAGTTATGTGTTAAAATTACCACCATCATTAAAGAAATCCATCACTGAATAAACAAAACAAAACCTAGAATCGAGCAGTTTCATCTAAGAGTCATCAACTGATGAAACTAAGCTCTTTTCCATGTACGATTTTGTTATTTTATGGTCCATAAAATCTCCAACACAAAAAAACACACATGGGACTGAGCATAGCTAAAATAACTTTTGAAATCGGGAAATGAAATCACTTAAATCTTTGTTATTTTACAAGCTAAAATAATTCCAAGTAGTCACAAGTCTCTACCTTGTAAAAATGATTCTTTCTAATACCTTCAAAAATATGAATAATGATCCGAAAGATGAAATTATTCCCCTTTATTGACGGTATCGCGGACGGTATCGCAAAGGCAAGCACACTGCACTTTGCAATATGAATGAATGTGAAAAGTTAGACATGTGTTTTGATAGGTCTTAGTATGCACACATACTCCCTCTGTGGATTGGTTGTTCTATGTTTATATTCTACATGTTGCAAAGGCTTCCAGGGGGTGTGTGGGAAATTAAGAAAACAGCATAAGCATATGCTTTTACTTTTAGTCATTACACACCTCTGGAAGTTGTTTAATTTTACCATGATTTATCATGCAAGAAGTAGATAATTCAAGGGAGAGTGTTCATATGAGGAAATAGCACATATTTGTAGGCATAAATAAGGATTAATTCAACTAGCGCAAGTGCGCTTGCGACTTTTTATGTCCGTCCTTTTCATTTCTTGCAAATATTTAAATCACAATTAAAGTGTTTTTAAGAGGTGTCAAACTTGAGATTCATATTCCTTGATGTTGTCTTCTTATGGTTTAAACATTTGGTGGCCCGATCGGGCCACCAAACTTTGGCATTTTCATGTTTTTACTGGCCCGACCGCAACTTTTACTGGCCCCGGGCCATCGGGCCTACGCCAATTTCGAGCGTTGCCATAAGCCAGACAACAAAGTGTAAGAGAAGTGCGAAAGCTCCAGGTGATTTTGGTTGCATTTGACAAAGTTCATAGATCATTTTAATATCTTGATTACAGCTTGTGTTGTTTGAGTATCTTCCTAGTGTCTCTCCGTTGTGCGTACATTGACTCGATCTGGGCGATGAAGTGGTCTTTGATGACGGATCGTTTGCTCTTCATCGACGGAGTCAACAGGCCGTTTTCGACGCTAAACAGCACAGGGTGTAGCCTGAACTCGGCAACCTGGGATATAACCAAAATAGAGGCAATATTATACAGATGTTAACTGGTGGTGGAGGGAATATCATGGAATGATCCTCTCCAAGGGATTTGAAATGCTATTGAGGGAAGATTATAAGTCCTGAGACATAGTCTAGGGACTTATTGTCTTCACGAAATAGCATTTCAAATCAATGACTCATATTTGACCAAGTCAGATATTAAAGGATAACAAGGTGGAAAGATGATCTTGGATGAATCGGCATTGCCAGTATCTAACAGAGCTGGCGTAAACCCCCACCTCTCCCCATATTTGTTCCTGTTTTAATAATAACAGTCTATCTTTTAAGACCAACATGAATATCTGTAACGCTGATGCCTTTGGTATTCAATGTGCATTATCCCCCCCCCCCTTTTATCACAGCCCCGTTTTTCAATTTCTAGCTTCGCAGAATGAGCGTGTTTCAACTTTTTAACATCAATAATAGACATTATTATAATTATACATGCATTACTTGCACAATTTGAAACATTCACATTCAAACGAAAACTTGTAACATCTAGATGGATCTTCGACTGTGCGTAGTAAAAAATGATGCCTAGCTCTGCCATCGTGTGATTTCTACATCAAGCCTAAATTAACATGCACTGAATTAGTTCTTTAAACTTATAAGCTGTTTTCTTTTTGAAAACGTGGTAAAAGGCATTACATAATCTACGGCTTAAAATTATCATAACATAATGCTCACTTATAATCACAATGTTCATTTTGATATAAGTTGCACACTAAGGTAATATTAACAGTTAAATGTCCTCACGAAATGATGCAATCTCCGTGTACAAAATGGCAGCTTCACTGGAACACAATGTCCACAATATGTCCACATATTGAAAGCCATTAGTTTCTTTGTAAAATTGTTGAAACTGTTATTTTGAAAAGGCATTAATTTTGATTAAAAATTAGTTATATTTGTTATTACCTTGAAATTATTCCTATACTTTTTTTTCCAATGTGTTTTATTCCAAGGCTACAAATGGCTTTCCATACTTGTTAGGTCCAACTTAGAGTTAAGAATCTTTGTGTAACACCCCCTGGCATGCATGTAGGGCAGCAACAAAATCTCTCCATTCCTGATGGTTTTGGGCCAGTCTCTGTATTGTTCCCAATGAATATGGTTAAAGATCAGTTCCACTTTATACTTGACCCCTTGACCACGGGAACCGAGTGGGTTGTGTAAAAAGTCTATGGGGATTTCATAAACTCGTAGGGAATGGGTTAACAATAAATACATTTTGAAAAAGTCATAAAGATGCTTACCCTTTCGAAGCCAAAGAGACCAGCTGCTTTACTGAGCTCGTCTATATCAGCCCTGATGGCTGCTCGAACCCTCTGCACAGATCAGGAAAGAATTGAGAGATTTATTTAATAAATTTGAAATATAAATGAATGGAAGCGAAACAAATAAGGATCAATATTACCAGATATCCATGATTATATAGCATCATCACCATTTCCATCGTCATCATTACCATCATATAATCATTATTATCTTCTACATCATCAACATCATCCTTATTATCATTATCATCATCGCCATAATCATCATCAACATCATCATTACCATAATCATCAACATCATCTTATCATAATTGCCATCATCATCATCATCATCATCATCATCATCATCATCATCATCATCATCATCATCATCATCATCATCATCATCATCATCATCATCATCATCATCATCATCATCATCATCATCATCATCATCATCATCATCATCATCATCATCATCACCATTACCTCATTTTTGCAGAGCTGTCCTATATCTCCTTTGAGATTGTTGTCAGCCGCAAACTTCTTTAGTATGACCGAATCAGGCACAAAGATGGCAACATTATACGACTGCAAAGTAAAGTGTCAGAAAAATAAATGTAAAATGAGAGTCAATATAGGGCCTAAATTTTAAATCCTAGCAGAATCTTCTTCAGAGGCTAAATGATGATGATACATAAAGAACATGATATTATACGAACACATGTATACAGTTGAGAAAGGGGGGCGGAGTGGAACAATGGAGAGGCTGTGAGTGGCCAATCAAACTTGGCTGTGATTGGAGGGACTACACGCAAAGAAGGTGGTATATACCATGGGACAAGGGAGTTGGAGTGTGGCCTGTAGAGAAAGTGTGAATAGGTAGGAGGCAAGATGAAAACAGTGCAAGATTAACAATAAATGTATATATATAGATGGGAAAGGGGCCAGAACGAGATGAATGGTTTATATAGTTTTTGTACATATGGCAGCACAGGACTATTTGCTTTCCATAATAATAAAAATATCTTATTCCACAACAGTGGGCAAATATATCTCTTACACTGTAGTTTATATGTGTAGGAATACATATACATGGTCATCCTAGTCTTCGCTTTCACCCTTGTTGTGATATAGCTTGCAGACATGGGATTGCCGCACCCGCTGACAGCTAACGTGAGCGAAACCATAACCGGGCGAAGGATCCTACATCAGAATAAAAGGACGGTTATTTTGTGTTCTTACCATCAGTATAACTCCACAAAAAAGAAGGTTTCAAGCCCTAATTTTTTTCAGGCAAGCTCTTAAATGACATTTTCTTTCATAATAAGACAATAATCTTGCAAATTTGAAATTTGGCTTGCGAAAGGTGGACAGGATCTTTAAGTAGGAGCCTCGGTAAATTACGTACCCTCAGGCTGTCTCCGTAGACGAATGCCTGCGAGATGAGGAGGGATCGCATCAGAATGTTCTCCACTTTCTCTGGAGCAATGTATTCGCCCTGTGACAGCTTGTAGATGTGCTTTTTCCTATCAATCAACTTGAGGGAACCATCCTAATAAAAAGACGATGGAAAAGAAATCAAAGATAGAAATCAAAGATAGGGAGGAAAAGAGACATACAAATTTGAGTTTTATTCCTTTGTACTTAAAAATAATCAATAATAGCAAGCATTTATAAACCGCCATTTATCTAGGTAACCTATTCCGAGGCGCATAATTATTATTATTACCCGTGGTCATCAGGTACATTTCATCCCCCACAAAATGATATTGCATACTTTCTCAATTCCCCCGGGAGCATACTGGCCTACTTATCCTATATACCCTAGGAAATTGTTCTTTCTGTAGTCATATTCCCTCCATCAGATATTTTGTGTAGAATGGTGTGTATGTTTTCTTTTTATCAACCAACCTAAGGGCACCATCCTAACAAAAGAAGATGGAAAAAATCAAAGATAGAATTCAAAGACAGGAGGTAAAGATACATACAAAATGAGTTTTATTCCTTTTTACTTATCCTTTACCCTAGGAAACTGCTCTTTCTGTGCATATTAGCACTCCTTGGGGAGCATTCCAGCCAGACATCACATAGCCGTAGGTGTACACAGTGCTAAGGAAAGGGGGGAAAGGGCCCCATCTACAAGCTTCGATCTGCTTCTATGGGGTCCGAAACCATTTGTATAATTGATTGCGAAATTGACATTTACATTTTTTGTTATTTTGTTTTATGGCTTAAATAAAGTGAATTGAATTTTACGAGTGCTAGTGCTAGTGCGCCCAGAATAAAAGAAGTTAGGGAGTTGATGAGCGCTTACTGGTAAGACCAACGTCACCAGTGTGTAGCCAACCATCTTCATCTAACGCTTCGGCCGTTTTCTCTGGGTTGTTGTAATAACCCAAGAACACGTTTGGCCCCTTGACACACACCCAAATCAGTTTTGCTTTTGACCCAAGAAATCGGGCGAGAGCTAGTGCTAGTGCGAGTGCCCTTAATAAAAGAAGTTAGGGAGTTGATGAGTACTTACTGGTAACCACAGGCCAATGTCTCCGGAGTGCAGCCAACCTTCTTCGTCTAATGCCTCGGCCGTTTTCTCTGGGTCCTTGTAATAGCCCGCGAACACGTTTGGTCCCTTGGCGCAAACCTACATTTAATGAGCAAACATAATACAATACATGTTACTTAATTTGTTCCAAAAAAAAAGGAAAGACAGTGTGAAGGGAAAACAATGCTGGAATTTGTGCTTGCTGTTCCTGAGAAATGCAGAATTCCTGTCACTTCTAGTATATTTCCTCTTAGTTATCACTAATTATGGAAATAATCAATGTTTTTTTTTAAAAACTATCAACTGTTTCGACCGACCACTGGAGGCTGCCATGTTTTCCAATGGTACAGCATGAAACTTTATCTGAGCGTGCACAAAGTCAATATTAGTAAGCACGCAAATCGAGAAGACCCCATTTGTTTAATAATCATTGTCATAATTATGACAGTGCTACAAAATCAACTTGTTTGCTTTGTAGCCCAGTTGGCATGCCAATAAAAAAAAAAATTTAAATATGGTGCCCCCAAACTTGAATCTGGTGGCCCAAACAAAGGAAAATAATAAAAAAATCATTCTGTGAATTTCAGTTGCCCATTCGGGCCAACGGAACTGAGCACCAACTTATTTTGGTGGCCTAAAGCTAATCTTTTAAAGGGTACCATCACCCAAAAATAATATTCTTATAAATGAAAGGTAACACCTTTAGTAGTCCATTCCATCAACAAGTTCACAAAAATATGTTTCCAGAAAAAAAATATATAATTGGAAAACGCATCACCATTCTAAAGCATGCGTTCATGGGTCTGAATTACGAAGACTAATTTGTCCAGAGCGAACGAATCGTCCAGGATCCAAACGTACGCGTGAATAGCAATGGCGCACTCACAAATGTTTGGCCCGTGCGGAACCAGGAAATAATAGTGGTTCCGTAAGTGGTGGTAATTAATTGCTTTGTTTATGAATTACACAACCCTTTGCAAACTGTTGGGTATCTATTTGATATCACAAAATTATACCAAATCATAAAACTATGTGTTGTTCTTTGCCTGGTGGTCCCCTTTAAGTGGCCCAGCAGGCCCAAAGGGCAGTGCTAATTTTGAACACTGCAATACACATTACTAAATTTATTCAAAGAGAGAAGTTAAAGGTTTATACATTTTCAGGAAACAATTATGTCTTATTTTGGAAAAGTTCAACAAATATTAAAGATAGTTATATATTGGTTTCTACATGGCTTTCAAACTTAAAACATGAAATACTCTGAAGGACAAAAATTGACTAATCAGCACCCTTCTATTCTTTGCTCAACCAACAGATTTTCCTCACCTCTCCCTGGTTTTGCGCTGCAAAGTACCCCATGTCCGGCACATCCACCAGTTTGAGCATGTTACAGGGGGCTGGTCCCCCCACGTTGTCCCCAAGGGGGTCTCCTGGGACCATCAAAGACATCAGCGCGGTGGATTCGGTGGATCCGTAACCCTCTACTACCTACAAAAGTGGTGCAGAATAAAGAAACAATATTAAATGAGGATCTGTAACTCTCTGTTACCTATCAAAGTGAAAGTGGTGTAGAATATAATAACGATGATGATGATGATGATGATGATGTGGATCTGTAACCCTCCATTACCTACCAAAGTGGAGTGAAATATAACAAAAACTAGATGGATCTTCGACTGCGCGCAGTCGAAAATGATGCCTCCGCCATTACGCAATTTATTCATATCAAGCCCAAATCAACATGTACACAGAATTAATTCTGTCAACTAAATTTTGATGGTACTCTGTCTTTTAGATCTTGACGTATCACAATTATGAGCTATAAGTGACCTTGACCTTTGCCCTCATGACCCCAAAATCTAATGACTACAATTGTTCCCCAAGATACATTCAGGTATCAAGTTGGATTGAAATCTGATATTCAGTTCTTGAGATTTCCAATCTCAAGCTACTTTTACATATAATGAGCCCTGTGACCTTTGACCTCATGACCCCCAAAATCTAATCAGTTCATTGGCTCTCCAAGGAACATACATGTACCAAGTTTGGTCAGAATCTGTCAATCCCTTCTTGAGATAACGCGATCACGAGCTATTTTTGCATATATAATGAGCTCTGTGACCTTTGACCTCATGACCCCAAAATCTAATCAGATCATCGGCCCCCCCAAGATACATACATGTACCAAGTTTGGTCAGAATCTGTCAATCCCTTCTTGAGATAACGCGATCACGAGCTATTTTTGCATATATAATGAGCTCTGTGACCTTTGACCTTTGACCTCATGACCCCAAAATCTAATCAGATCATCGGCTCCCCAAGATACATACATGTACCAAGTTTGGTCAGAATCTGTCAATCCCTTCTTGAGATAACGCGATCACGAGCTATTTTTGCATATATAATGAGCTCTGTGACCTTTGACCTTTGACCTCATGACCCCAAAATCTAATCAGATCATTGGCACCCCAAGATACATATATGACCCAAGTTTGGTGAAAATCCGTCAATCGGTTCTTGAGATCACGAGAACGGGACGGACGGACGGACGGACGGACGGACGGACGTACGTACGTACGGACGGACGGACGTACGTACGGACGGACGGACGTACGTACGTACGGACGGACGGACGGACAACCCGAAAACATAATGCCTCCGGCTACTTCGTTGCGGAGGCATAACAATGATAATGAAGATGATGATGATATTACCGATAATTGTAATGCTAGTTAGTAGTAGAAAATTTGTTGGCACCTAAATTATACATTTCATTTGATATAAACTAGATGGATCTTTGACTCGTTATGCCTCTGGCCACTTCGGTGCAGAGGTATAACAAATATATAATTGCCAGCTTGAAAATCTGCCAACTAATACTGGATGTTTACATCTTTTACTGGCCCAAGATGAGTTTGTACTTGCCCTGGGCCATGTGGCAAGTACTAGTGTAGACCTTTGGACTAAAACTAATCAATCTACTGTAGAGTCCAACATTTTGTTTGATATTGAATTCTAGGTTATTAATGTAAGGACAAATTGTATATCAGTTTTTTGAAAATCTTGTTTGATCCCATCGCTCATTCATTTGATGTGTTCATGTGCATATATAACCTACATGTATTATTCATATCATGCTGCTTTATTAGCAATTTTGTAAGCTTTGTTATTGTTTTGTTTTTTTAAGTTTACGTCCTTTCCGTGCCAATGTTGGCACAAAAGGCGGCGCCTATCTCTGATTCATTAGCCCTAGGCCACACGTCTACTTAATGTAGCGAAAGCTACAGAAGGGAGGCAGTCCTCTGGTAACTCGTGTGATTAACTTTCCCTTCTCCATTCTATAAATGCTGAGCGCCTGGCTAGAAAGCAAGAAGGTACCATTTTAAAAGTATTTGGCATGACCCGCTCTGGGTTCGAACCTGGGACCTCCCGTGCATGAGGCGAACACTCTAACCGCTAAGCCACCAAGCTCACTCTTGTTTTTTCAATGAATAGTGGAAATAAATAAAATTGTATGTATCTTTGACTCGTGTGCAGTCAAAATGGATGCCTCCACCATTACACATTATTTGTATTGAACACCATGATCTTCGACCTACATCTATACCAAATTTGATGGCAATATCTCAATTGGTTTTTGAGAAAATCCAACATCATACGTACGGACACCCCGAAAACATGCCTCGAGCCAGTTCGTAGCGGAGGCATGATAAAATAAAATATTCTTACCGGACAGCCATATACTATGGCCATGTATGTCTTCACTTCCACCGAGATAGGGGCTCCGCCAGTTATGAAGAGTTGAACATTACCACCCAAATCATCCTGAGGTTTAGGGAAATGTGAAGTAATCAAAGTAAATTCAATTCAATTCAATTCAATATTTCATTGGTCCAACTCAATAGAAAGTTGTTTCGGCTTCACAAAATCACAGTTAATAACAATGAATCATTTTTTACAATAAAAACATCTGAATATCAACATTATATGATAAAATCATTTACATAGGAACATCATTAAACACCGTGATTATAAACATTGTTAAAAATAAGTCAAGTCAAGTGATACCCAAGAGGAAATATACGACTAGAAGTAACTGGAAATATACACTGTTATCAGTAACAGAGAGCAACAATTTCAGTTTTTGATTGCCCTTTAAAGGATAGTTCAGTTTTGGTATAGAGTGCGCTTCAAAAAAATAAGAATTTTGTGAGGTAATATTGCAAAACAGAGCGAAAATTTGGAACAGCATACAATTAAAATTACAGAATAAACTTTGTTTGATCAAAATCAGTTCAGAGACGGCTGAAATATCCATAAATATAACCATTTGTAATTATTGTGGGATCCCACAATAATTTGATTATTTTGAACCAGCCATTGACAAAAAAATATAAAATGTTTACACTATTAAAAAATGTACAAAAGAGGTTTTTAAATAGTTGATGATCTCTATGTTTAATCATTATTTTCACAAAACATCTTATGCACAATTTTTTTTAATTAAAAGATGGTTGAAACCAATGCCTTTTTAGGAAGCGCCCTCTTGTGTTTTAACAGCTCTTTTTGAATGAAAACAGGCTTTTTACTTAGTTGTTTGTTATTTTGTATACCTTTCGAGCATGGTGGAGTTATAACTATTAGTTTGTATAGTTTGTAATGTTATGATGCAAGTTTTGGATACTAAAATTTAGTTTGACCATAACTCTACTATCCCTATAATAATCACTTGCAAGGATATTTTGTGGAACATACTGTACCCTGTCCTTCTTGAAGATGTTCTCATCAATCCATGTATCCTTCCTCACAATCCCTCTGAAAAGGAAGTTGAAAAATACATTGTAAAATATTTGCTGGTGTATAAATCACAACCCAATCTTTAGCAGGTTGTAATTCACAAGAAAAAAAATGATGATCAAACTGTACTGGGGATCTGTGTAACATAATTTAACTATAAACATTCCAAGCTTTTCCCTTAAGTTTTGCAAACTTTTAGTACACAAAACAGCTCACAACTTAGTTATATTGAATTGTTTCTGATTGGAGGATAACAACAGATAATCCTATTAATTGTGTACCTGCACATTACAAAAACTGTGGTCAATAAAGTATTTTCATGAATATATTTGTCTCTCTCTTTGTATATTTACCCGCCCCCCCCCTTTTGTGGTTTCTTCTGTCAGATACAGGGTGAGGTTCATACACAAGCAAATACGGTATATACATCATATAAACACAATTTTTGGCTTGTATTAATGCATAATGGGCAATATGTAATATTATATTGTACAAAGTTAACAATATGAAACCATTTAGCCAGAGAGTTATCACACTATTAAGTGTTCTCATAAATCTAAATATATACTTTCTATTTCCATCGACTGGAATGTTTGGAACATGACAATTTTCCAAAGCTTACCCCTCAAGATCCCCTCTCCTCTGGTTGATGGCTGCAGTAAATGCCTTCCTCCACACGTATGGAGAGGAGTTCATGTGGCCCATACTCTGGGGACAAAATTCAAGAATTTGGCATTTGACAATGAAATGAACTGTTTAGCTGACATTATTATTGACACTATATTATCCTATTATTAAATCATCATCATCATCACTGTCATCATCATCATCAAAGTCATCGTAATCGTCATCATCATCACAATGCCCATCACCATCACCATCACTATCACCATCCCCATCTCCAATATCATAACAACCACCATCACCATCATCATCACAACCACCATCATCGTCATCATCACCATCACCATCACCATCACCATCACCATCACCATCACCATCACCATCACCATCACCATCACCATCACCATCATCATCATCATCATCATCATCACCACCTCCAAACATATGCAGGGGAGTTCATGCGGCCCATACTCTGGAGACAAATTTTAACAATTTGGCATTTGACAATGAAATTAACTATTTAGCTGACATTTTTATTGACACCATCATTATTTTGAAATTATCATCATCACTTTCAACATCATAATTATAGTCATTGTAATTATCATCATCATCACTTTCAACATCATAATTATAGTCATTGTAATTATCATCATCATCATCACAATCCCCATCCCCATCATCATCATAATCATCATCATCATTATTATCACCATTCAAATCACCATCACCATCATCATCATCATCATCATCATCATCATCATCATCATCATCATCATCATCATCATCATCATCCTCCTCATCATCATCATCATCATCAACATCAACATCAACATCAACATCAACATCAACATCAACATCAACATCAACATCATCATCATCATCATCATCATCATCATCATCATCATCATCATCATGCCTCACCATATCATATATCCGATTGGCCAATCGAGGAACACAGGGGAAGACGTTTGGTTTGAGTTCTTGCACATCAAGAAGCAGTTCATCAATTTTCCCTCTGAAAAATCCCACGGCCACACCACGAATCCTGTAGAACATCTAACATAAGAATAGGGGGAAAATATATAGTTTCTCCATAATTTAGATTTGTGTTTCTTCTTCAAAGACTGCTATTTGCATTGTACGAAGCAATTTTTGTTTCATGCATCATTTAATGATTATCTAAAGAGAATTACTCTTCCATGCTAAATGATAGATACTGCCATATAATATAGAAATTGTCAAATTTATACAAATTGTGGTTTAGAAAACTGGAGGACGGTTTACTTACCTCGAGCACGTGCTCATAGGCATGTGGCAACGGCAAGTATGATATCGCTGTACAGCCAGGTGGGAAAGAGTAGCTATGCTGTACAAAGAGACAATTGTGGTCATTATTCTATTAAATGTTAAATGGTCTAAATATCTTTGTTGAAATTAATAATTGTTATTATGTTAATTATTAGCATAAAAGTTCATCTGTATTGGTAATTCATTAGATATCCATTTTAAACTTTTGATCACAATACAAATATTTACCTCCAAAATTTTGGGCTGCCATCTACAGTACAAATACTATTTAGGGCATAATACACGCAAATTACATAGTGAATGTATTTTTTATCACATGACATACTCTCGACCAATCACATGGCTAGGACATTCTTATGAGGGATATAATAGATAATAAACACAGTCAAAACTGTCTCAGTGACCACATGTCTATATCAGCCAATCTGCCTACATTTGCCACCAAAAGTGATCCCTTGCAGATGAAAAGTGTTAGTGAACCTGTCTATAAAGGTCACCCATTTACAAGGGAGGGACACTTTTCTTGTTTCCCTTGGGTGGCCACTACACACAGGTTTGACCGTAGGTGAATACAAATGGAAATTACTCACTAACAGTGATGCAAATCCGGCGGCGTTGGCGACTAAATTTGCTTGTGTGATCATCGCCCCTTTCGGATTGCCTATAAGGGGAAAAAGTACATCTTTTAAATTTGTGTGTAAAAAAAAGATTGTACATCCACAATTTGAAAGTGTAAGTACTCACTAAAAGTGATGCCAATCCGGAGGCATTGGCGCCTAAATTGGCATGTGCGATCATGGCCCCTTTTGGGTATCCTAGAAGAGGAAAATGTTTACCTTTTTAACTTTGTGTAAAAAAAAAGAAGCTATATTTAATTTACTTTTACTTACTGACTGGTTAATGATAGACAAATAATATGAAAAGAATATAAAATTATGGTACTTTTACATCAAAACCATATTAATTTTCTGCCCAAATCCATATAATTAAACTAGATGGATCTTCGACTGCGCGCAGTCGAAAATTATGCCTCCGCTATCACGCGACTTCAATATCAAGCCCAAATTAACGTGCACTGAATTAATTTTTTGTTTATTTTTCATATATTTCGACCCGTGACCTTGACCATATGACCTCAAACTTTGATGGCTACATTGGCTCCCAAAGAAACATTCAGGTACCAATTTAGATTGAAATCTGACATTCAGTTCTTGAAATTTTGCCATTACAAGCCATTTTTGCATATATATTGAGCCCTGCGACCTTGACCTTTGACCTCATGACCCCCCAAAAATATAATCTGATCATTGCCACCCCGATGTGTACACTCATACTAAGTTTGAAATTGATCCGTCAACCGGTTCTTGAGATATCGCGAGAACGAGGCATTTTTGCACAGTATATATAGAGTACTGTGACCTTGACCTTTGACCTCATGAACCCAAAATCTAAGCAGATCATTGCCACCCCAATATGTACACTCATACCAAGTTTGAAATTGATCTGTTAACCGGTTCTTGAGATATCATGAGAAAAAAGCATTTTTGCACATATATTGAGTCCTGTGACCTTGACCTTTGACCTCATGAACCCCAAAATCTAATCAGATCATTGTCACCCCAATATGTACACTCAAGCCAAGTTTGAAATTGATCCGTCAATCGGTTCTTGAGAAATCGCGAGAACGAGGCATTTTTGCATATATATTGAGTCCTGTGACCTTGACCTTTGACCTCATGACCCCTAAAATCTAATCAGATCATTGTCACCCCAATATGTACACTCATACCAAGTTTGAAATCGATCAGTCAACCGGTTCTTGAGATATCGCGAGAACGAAAACGGGACGTACGTACGGACGGACGGACGTACGTACGTACGGACGGACGGACGGACGGACAACCCGAAAACATAATGCCTCCGGCCACTACGTTGGAGGAGGCATAAAAATGTCCACCTTATTTTTCCACGGGTTGTGTTTTGTTTGCATGCAAGATTATTGAATCATTGATTGGTGCTCATATACTCTTTCTATTCTTCTCGTTGAGACTTACTGTAATACTGTGCTCTACAAGATATATTATTGAATAATTTAGGACCGTGTTTATTTACCTGTTGTTCCACTTGTGCAGCGAATCACAGCCAGGTCTTCAGGCTTGCCAGGCTAATAGGGAAATAAAAGTGCAGTATTCTGTTAAAGCGATTATATTGAATACAATTTAGTCTCCGCTTAATGGGGTAATTACGTTTAAAAAGGTACACCTGTTAATGGGGTAGGATTTGACCAAACGTTTATTGCGTTTGTTAACAAAATTTTCACCACTGAATCGGATACACCTGTATACCTTGCAATAGCCTATCCTTGGCGGAGACTTCTTTACTATAATAGAAATCTTCATTTTGTAGAGAAGGCTTGCCAAAAAAACAATTCTTTCTTTTTTGTTTTTGTTGTTGTTGTTTTTGGAGAGGATGGTGGTGGGGGGAGGGGCAATCAATGAAATATTTTCTTTTTGAACTTGACATCTGGAACAAAATAAATATACCTCAAACAGAACAAACTGGCTATGACGCTACATGTAAGCAGAAAACTATAGTAAGTAACACAAAAAATGTCAAACAAAACTTTATCCATAAGATGGGAAATGAGAAAGCTGGAAAACAACAAGAATTAATTCAATGTTTCAAAAATTACCATGGGCTCTCGTAGATTGCATTCCCCCATGTCCATGAAGGCGTCAAATCCTACAACTTCAACGCCCGCCCTCTGCGCCCGAGCCCGGAGATCTTCAGGAAGTGGCATTTCCATGACAACTATGCTCTTGAGTGTCGGCAAGCTGCTGATACCTGCTAAAAGGTCATTGACCTTTTGTATAGTGTCCACCACCACCAGTTTCATTTGAACTGCAATGCCAAACAAAAAAATATGCACATCAATAAGAATTATTCTTTTTTATCTCATTACATGCCTCATTTCCAATCATATAAATTGACTTATCCTACAATTCTTCGAAACAATATTTAAAACAATATAACTTTACCGAGGTATGAACTTATTGAGAGGTTAACATTTGTGCTATTTTCATGCAAACGTACTGCCAAGATGTTATCAACAAATCTTAAATGTTTTTTTCTTTTTATTAAAAAAATACAGCTATTTTGTTAACTGTATTGTTCCATCATTTTGAGTCTAGTCTATGCCCAGGCCCTAATAATGTTTCTTCACAAAAGCAGACTCATTGTAGGCAAGTGAAATTTCATGGAAGTCACATTTTGTTGACCCGACGGGGAAACTACATTTTCAAACTGCCATAACAAAATGAGCCGAACTTTTAATCTTCCACGTCAAGCTTCACTGATGATTGCAGGTTACCACACCAAAACAGATTTTAAACAGTAGACATTTTACCAATGAATTATTATAATTTGGGGCAAGTAAATGTTTGTCTCGGGCCACCAAACATTTATTATTACAACCAAGCCAATAGAAAGATAAAGATTTGTAAAAAAAAGATGGAGCCCTGTCTCGGACTATTGAAGAGACAATCACATAACCTTGTATTTATAATACAATCAATTTTATTGAACAAAATGGACTGGTCACGGGAAACAAATCGTGAAATCCAACTAGGCGGATTGTCGACTGCACGCAGTCAAAATAGATGCCTCCACCATTTGCGATTTTTTATTTTCATCAGCACTGCGACCTTCGACCTCTTGACTATAAAATCTGATCAGTTCATTGGCTCCTCAAGATACATGTACATACAATGAAAACATAATGCCGCCGGCCACTTTGTTGCGGAGGCATACAAAAAAGAGAAGGATCTTACCCAGGTTGATGATGTGGCACAGCCCCGTCGAACCTAGTGTGTTATAGAGAGGCACCGTTGCCATGGAGAATGAATAACAACCAAGGTCAACGATCGTCCACTGGAGTATGAATGGGAACAATGGTTGGGTGTTAAAGGGACATTCCCTCTTTTGCAAGCCAAATTTCAAAAGTTGCGATGTTATTGTCTTATATGAAAGAAAATGTCATTTAATAGCATGCCTGAAAAAATTAGGGCTTGAAATCTCTTTTTCGTGGAGTTATAATCTAAAACTAATAAACCGTCGTCCAACAAACAATTGTGCATTATACGTATATTCACCCAGTGAGGAAGTTCGTATACTGATTCCACGAAGTACCACAACGCGATGCGTGACCCCTATGTGACCCGCGCACACATAAGAATAGCATGACCGCACACTAGGCAAAATAACCAAACCTCGCTTAAACTGACTACATGTAATTACATATTCTTCATTTTTGAGATTTTTTTCCGTGACATACCTTTACAAATGTCGGCTTCACAATACCTTTACAAGAATAAGTACAATATAGTTGTAATATTATGCTAAATCAGTTAAACTCCTTTATTGACCGATATATAGTTTGATCAAGGGACGCATTCGTTTTTCATTATAGGGCCGTTCGATCTGATTTTTTTTGTGCGTGTTTCATTCATCCCCATCTGTCAACTGGAAACTGTTCAGACGTTTTGTAAAAGAGGGACTGTCCCTTTAATAAGCCATGGCCATTGGCAGCATTTGGCAAGTATGCTCCCCGAGGAGTTGAGAGTTCGAACCCTGCCCACCGCGTTTGTCCTTCAGCAAGACAATTTATCCACTATTGCTGCTCTCTACCCAGGTTTGATAAATGGGGACCAGTAGGAGGTGAAAGCCTTTATGTGAACGATCTTCTTGAGCCCATGAGCGCTTGGAAGGAATGCTCCCCAAGGAGTGGAGATGGTGCACACAATGTGTGCTGGTTTGCATTGTATCCTATGACCGGGGTAATAATCGTGTAAAGCGCTATGAAACATTCATGTATTTAGCGCTATATAAGAAACTATATTATTATTATTATTATTATTATTATTAATATCATTGTGTGGGTTTGAACTCTACATGATGACCATGGGTAATTCAATATAGCAGTGCTCGAAATTAACTTTTTTTGCTGGTGGCCCGGTCGGGCCAGTAAAATTAGTAGTTTTCCAAATTTGGTGGCCCGAAACCAAAATCTACTGGCCCGAAAAAAATAAGGAAAAACAAAAGTAAAATTAATACAATAACTATATTGATAGTTTCAGTGTACTAGGCAATACTTTTTTTCATTCCCCTTTGTTTCATTGTAAGATGAATTAAATAAACATGAATTAGGATGAATGTGTGTGTGTCATGTCTGTTTATTCATTGTCTTCATCAAAAATCCAGTCATACATAGGCAGGGTCTAGGTGACAAAACAAAAATGATATCAAAGGAGAAAATTCAATTTGACCTCGAAATTCTGTGCAGTGTTGTCTGAACACCTTAGACAAATGACATACCGTAAAACTCTGTGTATAAGACGCACTCGTGTATAAAACGCACCCCCAACTTTCTATAAAAAAATATTTTAAAAAAGAAAAAAAAAAAAAAAAAAAAAATTTGAAATTTTTTTTTTCATGAATATTCATATATTCATGAGGTAGCAATGCTCATTAAATATGCAAAATACTAAATTCATTAATAACTTTTTTGTTGAGAAAAATGTATAACCACTGTTTAGAAAATTGAATATTAAATGAGTGCTGCTACTCATGAATATCTGAATATTCAATTAGTAGCAGTGTTACTGCTTAAAAACTTGCATTTTGTTTTGCTAACCACTATAATTTATGTAGGAAAAAGGTATATTTTGATAAATGTTCCCCCTTATATCAAGCTCATGTCATGCCCTAGACCAGTTTAATATGCATTAAACATGACTACCGGGTGTCCCAAAAAAAAAATTCTAAAAAAAAAAAAAATAAATAATATTTTTTTTTTTTTTTTTTTTTTTTGGCTGTACCTGTGTATAAGACGCACCCCCCACTTTGAAAATTTTCCGACGGAAAAAAAGTGCGTCTTATACACGGAGTTTTACGGTATTTGGATTCTTCGTAAACAGTATTGCAGACAAGTAAGACAACTCACAACACACTGTTCAAACATGATGTTGAATTTACGGGATTCATACAAAATTTGAAGAAAACAAAATATATATATAACTTGCTGAATGCTACATTTAAAAGCAAGCTCTTGTCATGCCATAAACAGGACTAAACATGACTACTGGGTATCTGCAAAAAAAAACAAAAAAAACTTTTTTTTTTTTTTTTTTTTTTGCTGGCCCAGTCGGACCACCAAATATTTGTTTTACTGGCCCGGCGGCAATTTTTAGTGGCCCCGGGCCATCGGGCCTATGCTAATTTCGAGGGTTGAATATAGTGTTAGGAGTGTCACATAGTGGTAGAATTGTTGTTCAAAAGAGCTAGTTTTTCCTTCTAAGGGGAGGGCCAACATCGAAAAAGTGGCTTCCTTAAGGACTTAGGTTGCCAGATCTCCACAACAAGTTTAAACCAATTTTATTTGCAAGTATTTTTAGTGAGACAAATTAATTCAGAGGTCTACCTCAACAAATTTGTTGCGAACACCTCTAAATCCAAGATGGCGTCCAAAAAAGTAGCCGTTTTGACTTGCTATAGATTATTGGCAAGATCTCACAAACACCTGGAATAAGCATGATGTTGCAGTCATATTGAAGACAATCAAATTTCCTCTAATCTGATACCAAACACAATGGGTTTCAGAATATGTAACACGGTCATTTTTAGCCCCAAACTCAAATTTTAGGCATTTTCCCCCAAAAATATGAAATTATTGATTTACATAATTCGGCATATATCGATAATTGCATTAGCAGTTGAATTAATACTTTTCGGAAAACTGTCCAATTATATCAACAATACTCTCTAAAAATGTCAAGTGTATATTGTATCTGAACAAAAAGTTATAGTTCTTGGAACTCAGCATTTGATATCGACAAATACAGCAAATTTGTACGATTTCGAACACTATACAGGGTGCCCCAATAAATGTAATTCTTGTTTACGGACTTTATTCAAGAATTTCTCCTAAATAATGGTTTGCAATCGGTTTGCAATAGTACATGAAAATAGAGTATCGGTAATTTCACTACAATGATAAATCCATCATGCAATTAGTGCATAGTGCAATATTCGAATGGGAGGCGCTCGTCATTTACAGTTATATCGACCATATCTGGATAATTATGTTTTAACATGATTATTATTCGGAACACCACAGTTAGCTAGAATTTTCCAGGGTTCGGAAAACACTTTAAATAGGCTATTATGTTTAACTTAGGGTAACTTTTTGTTCCACCATGTACATTTGTAACCATAGTAACAACAACAATAGAAATAGAATAAATCATATATCTGGCTACTACAAGCCGCATTATGCACACTAATTTTCGCGTGAACATGGAGGAAAACAAATCACATGCGAAAAAACACCCTATAGCTGATATTTTTAAGTTTTTAAAGTAAATATTGGTTGATTTGGTATATTTTTGGTCCATCGGCTGTTGTTACCATGGTTACACGAGTACAGTGTAGTAAACAAAAATTAACATTCAGCTTGCTGAGGCTTTCGGTGTTGTGCATATTAGTTTAGCAAATGAGTTTGTTTTGTTTTAATACTGAGTCAGACAAATTATATAGACCTTTATGGTCTCCAGGTACATGTAATAATTATGAAGGGCATGAAGGGTGCGTTCCTCGCGATCAAGATGGTGTTCGAAGCTAGATACGCTCTGCACATATTACAGTATGTCCCGAATATTGTGTATGACACTTATTAAAGATAATGAGCATGATCTTGATACTGTTTTAAACACATCATGGACACCCAGTATGATTCGAATTCGCAATACGCATGGCATGCGCGTCAGTATGCAGCTGACTGGAATGCTCCGTGTGGAGTGGAATTAAGTTCATTTTTAGCGTCTGATTTATGATAAATGCAGTTAAACAAATACAGGACAGACACGACATCTACGCAGACTACGTAATGATGGTGAAATATTCATCATATTACAAGAAATGGTGTTTCTTTTTGTATTTGTTCATAACTGGAATTGAAGGTGTCCCGAGATTGACGCAATCGTTTGGTATACAAGTCTTCTTATTAAGATTACACATTTTTGAGACACCCTGTATAGCATGAGAAATCATGCAAAACTACCCATTTTTTGGATAGCTAATGCTGACTTCAAAGTACTATACATTTTTCGTTCAGATACGGTATGCACTTGAAATTTTCAGGGAGTTTTGTCGATATAATTGGACAGTTTCTTGAAAAGTATTAAATTGACTGCTAATAGAATCATCGATTTATACGTAATTATGTAAATCAATAATTTCATATTTTGCGGGAAAAATGCATAATATTTGAGTTTGGGGCTAAAAATGACCGTGATACATATCATGAACCTCACGGTGTTTGGTATCAGATTATAGGAAATGTTATTGTCTTTAAAATTATTGCAGAATAATGTTGATATAAGGTGTCGTTTGGGAAATCTCGCCAATTATCTATAGCAATACAAAACGGCTGCCTTTTTGGACGCCATCTTGGATTTGGAGGTGTTCGCAACAAAATTTTAGAGGTAGACCTCTGAATTGTGTTGTCTCATTAAAAATACTTGCATTTAGAATCGGTTTAAACTTGTTGTGGAGATATGGCAACCTAAAGTCACTTTTTTCGACATTGGCCCTCCCCTTATTCATTCGATTTAGCTCTTTGCTATCAAATGCAAAAACTTTTTTTTCTAGCATTTAATTTCACAGGCAGTCATTCAATTACATCGCCCAACAGCACTAATCCCATTATACATACTTGTTTTCACTTAGTGAAAGTAAATGAGTTACAGATACATAAAACTGTCATTCAAATTTATGCCAATTAAAGGGATCTAGTAAATTTGTTGCAAAAACTGAGTGATGTGTGAAAATTCCATAGCAAATAAATGTCATAAATGTCGCACTTATACATGCGCCTAATGCAGAACAGCCTCTAAGCGCATTATTACCCCTGGTCATATGGTACAGTTCAGACCCGCACAATTATATTGTACACATTCTCAACTCCCCGGAGAGCATACTAGCGGCGGGCAACCCTATAAAAAATGACAAAAGTAATGAGCGAAAATGCAAAGTGGTATTTGCTAAGTCACTGTTCTTACTTTGTACACATTTATAACTTTCCCTACAGAGAATTTAAATTTAGAAACACTTCAATCATAAAAATAACGAAAGAGAAATTTGGAAAACCATAAACGGTTCCATATTTCTACTGGTAATACAAATACAATGAGGCGCAGGTATGTCAGAACCACTAGACTCCTTAGTAAGCTTTGTGGATTTTGACAATGTTACTAGATCCCATTAATGTTCAAATTTTGAACATTATACTGAGATATTGATATGCCACAACCAGGAGAAAAGTATCAGGGGGGTGTTTCACAAATATCCTAAGTTGAGCTTAACTCTAAGTTCGACTTAAAAAGTATGGAAAGCAGTTAGTTTCTTTGAACAAATTTTGTAAAAAGTCCTATTAAAAGGCAGAAAATGTTGATTAAAATCATTCAGATTTTCTATCATCAAGGACTGAAATACTAGCATTTTTTTCTGAATATATTTTATTCCAAGGCTACAAATGGATTACCATAATTTTAAAGTCCAACTTAGAGTTTTCCACTTAGGATCTTTGTGAAACACCCCCCCCCCCCCCACCCCCCCGGTCGCATATAATATATCTGCCAGCATCATGTTTCATAGTAACTATAAAAACTCATCAGGGTCACCGGATGGGCCTATTGGTTGCATTTCTAATATGTGGTTATATAAACATTAAAGTGATCCATCAACTTTGTCAAATTTGACCAAAACTAAATGGAGCTTTCACATTTCTCTTGTAGTACCTTGTTGTTTGGATAATGGTCACAGAAGAATGATTTTGATTTGTCAAATGTCTTCCTCATTATGGAGATATTTAAGATTGAATCGTAAAGCGTTCAGGAACGCTTTGCGATTGTAGTGAAAGTATCCAATTTTGGATACTTTGATTGCCCATAGTATTTGAATTTGGATATTTCACACGAACAATCAGGGTGAAATCTGACAATTTTCACCTTTTTCACTAGGTTTACACTGCCTTTTTTTACTACAAAAATAACACACATCAATCAGAACTATCTTGATGGTGCCCTATTATGCTGTATACAGTCAAAACCTGTGTATGGTGACCACCCAATGGAAACATGAAAAGTGACCACTGTAGACAGGTGACCTCTATAGACCATAGTGCAGCTGAAAAGATGGCACCCTATTATGCTGTATACAGTCAAAACCTGTGTATAGTAACCACTTATGGGAAACATGAAAAGTGACCATCTTAGACAGGTGACTTCTATAGACAGGTTCCATAACGTGTTTTTGTGTGCAGGGGATCACTTTTGGTGGCCACTATAGGCAGATTGGCTGCAATTAATAGACAGGGGGCCGCTATATAAGACAGGTTTGACTGTTTTAGTTTTTATTTCTGACTATATACTCATCGCAAAGATTCAAATTTGGGAATACAAGGGATTTCCTGTTTCCTGAATTATATGACACCGGGCATAATTATGGCACAACGTCTCATGTACTGGAGGTCGAGGGTTCAAACTCCAGCCAGGTGACACATACTGCCTTCTAGCAAGGCACTTGACATATGTGTATATACAGCAATGCTAGAAATTAACTTGTGGACCAGTCGGGCAAGTAGAAACAAGAATTATCAAATGCTAGTGGCCCGTAAAACCTGAATCTTGTGTCCCCAAACAAAGAAAAACATAACAAATTATGTTAAAATTGGTTGCCAGTGAAATTTAGGATCAATGAAATTTGGTGGCCCAAAGCTAATTTTGAGTGGCTCCGGGCCAGGGGACTTGTGCTAACACTGAGCAGCGTAATAATAACATTAATGTAATGCAGGGCCTGCTGGAAGAGCAGTGTTCATCACTGGAGCGGTTACCCTGGGTAAAAAAAAACATAACTATGAATTATATTATTATCATTACCTCTGGTCGGTTCTGGCTGAAGATACCAATCTTGGATTCAGTGGACGGTGGGAACCCCTTGGCCAGGAGAGCTGAACCAAAATACTGCGCCATTTTTCGCACCTGAAACATCAATAAATGAATGATAACAATGAATAAAACTCATCTTACATACACGTAGCTTAACTTAAGAAAAGTGAGATCATACCTGTTATACATCTGGGGTAGAATTCACAAAGGTTTATGAAAACCATGGTTTAAACCATGGTCTACATCTTTTAAGTGCTGCTTGTAGACAAGACAAAAAGAACATCACATTTGCTAATTTCTCATTAAACGGCTAACCAGCAGCACCAAATAAAATCACCATCAGAAAACACAGACATCTCTTTAACAGCGCGTAGATTCAAAATTGTTAACAAGTACAACAAATTACATTCTTTTTCCATCAATTTACAAATGACGCTCCATAGATCTCCTTTGAGAATTCCAGCCATAGTATCTTTGTACCACTGGCGTAATCTGTCAGTGAAACCTCATGTTCGGGGGGGGGGGGGGGGGGGGTGCTCCATTCATTCATCTTCCCTGAACAAAAGTAAGAGGGGTGGGTGCCTCCCTGTAGTAGGCATACTACCCTACCCCCACCCCCAAGGCCTCATTGTGGGACCCAACATAATTCAAATGACTTTACATAACCCAAGCCTCCACAACTTTATCCAAGTGCCTTACCTCACTGTAACGCAGCCATCTATAGGGCTCATGTCCACTAGGACGCCATCCAACGCAATGCCCATCATCTAATAAATGAGAGAGAAAATGTGTAAGGTTCTACCCGATTCAGCTTTATTATTATAAAATGTAAGGAAAAGGGAAATTTATTGAATAGGACATTTTTTTCACCTTAAACAATTTTAAACATTTACATATGATTCTAAATCCACTTTCTAACTTTAAAGATAAAGAATATAATACGAAGAGAAGTAGTGAGTAACCAAAATATTATCTTATACTTTGACATTTAAAACATTAGTATGCGCAATATTTTAAAATAATCATAATCACTCACGGAAAAGCAAACAGTTTTTCTCACCCTTGAAGACTCTATTTTCACAGCATCATACATGGAGCGCACAAACTCCACACAGTACTATTATTATGATGATGATGATGATGATGATGATGACGATGATGACGATGAGGACTATGATGATGATGATGATGACGATAAGGATGATGAAGATTAAGATGAAGATGAAGATGAAGATGATGAGGAAGATGAGGATGAGGATGAGGATGAGGATGAGGATGATGATGATGATGATGATTATGATGATGAGGATGAGGATGAGGATGATGATGATGATGAGGATGATGAGGATGATGAGGATGATGAGGATGATGAGGATGATGAGGATGAGGATGATGATGATGATGATGATGATGATGATGATGATGATGATGATGATGATGATGATGATGATGATGATGATGATGATGAATTGTAATTATTCCAAATAATTTTGTTGACATGACATTCCAATTATCATCACTCTCAATTATTTAAATAAATAGAACAAATTTCTTACTCGATACTTTCTCGCCCTTCAAGAAACAGTCATAGGCTACTCTAACATCATCATACATGGTGTGCACAAAGTACTCCCCATTCTTGACATCACATTGTGGAGATACGTGGATGCGTTCAGGGCCCTGGAGAATAAAATGAAAGATATGTATTGCAAACGTCGTAATAAATTATTTGAGGTATTACACATTGGTGTACATTAATCTGAACAATTGATATGTGTACCAGTCTGCTCACAGTGTGTTCAAAGTGTCCTCACAGTGTGTACACGTGTACTCACACTCACAGTGTGTTCAGAGTGTGCTCACAGTGTGTTCAAAGTGTCCTCACAGTGTGTACAAGTGTACTCACACTCAAAGTGTGTTCAAAGTGTCCTCACAGTGTGTACAAGTGTTCTCACACTCACAGTGTGTTCAGAGTGTGCTCATAGTGTGTGTACTCACAGTGTGTACAAGTGCACTCAAACTCACAGTGTGTTCAGAGTGTGCTCATAGTGTGTTCAGAGTGTGCTCAGTGTGTTCAGTGCTCAAAGTGTGCTCAACACTGTTTACATGTACCTAGTGAAAAAACGAATATTGCGTTCATATTTTATCACCGAATACTGATGGTCTGTTGTAGATTTGTAGCAGTAATAATCATCCGTTTGATCTTGACGATATCCGCACCCATGTATACAGCTACAGACGGTACGGAATTCATGGAATTTGCGCACGCTAGGCTCAAAGTTCAGTGGGTCGGGAAAATTTCCCACGCGCGCTGGCAGGACGTGTTCAGCGACGACAATTGTACTTTTTATCAAAACCATTAGCTAACGCTTTTGAAATAATGATTTTCAATGATAATTATCTTCATACTAAAGGGACATTTGAAAAAATCGAACCCTATTTTATTCTTCTCTTACCATAAGCTAAACAACACAGCAGAAGAGAAACGAGGAAGCTCCAAGTATTTTTCTTGGAGTTAGACACTTTACATGTGCACCTTTAAGCTTTGGTATAGAGGGTGCTTCAAGAAAAACAAATTTTGTGAGGTAATGAAAAACTGAGTGTCAAATTTGAAAGAGCATACAATTTTAATGACAGAATAAACTTTATTTGGAACAAAATCGGTTCAGAAATGTGGGATCCAACATTTATTCGACTATTTAAGAAAAGAAAGAAAATCCGTAAACTTTTTCAAAAGTGTACAAAAGAGGTTTTAAATAGTTGTTGATGATCTCTCTATCTAATCATTATTTTAACAAAAGATGACATGTATGCACAATTTTTATAAAAAAATGGTTGAAACCAATGGCCCGAATCTCATCAGTGGCTCAACTTGAGCCTGGCCTAAAAAGACAAAGACTACCAGTAACCAGTTAAAGGGCATCAAGCGTGGGGATGCTACACAGCGGGTTGATTTGACGAATCTGAAGTACCTTTAACCCACTTTGCACCAGCAGATCTATTGTCTCGTTGCTATGGTCACCGGAGATATTCTAATGGTTTCCTTTCATTATCCAGTCAATCCCTTGAGTTCTGATTATAGGCATCAGGACAATGGGCCCTTTTAAATTCAGTCATAGTAGTCTGTCATCAGCCAAATTGCATCCTGGATCATCCAGGGGGTTGAACTTAACTCTAAGTTGGACTTAAAAAGTATGGAAAGCCATTTGTAGCCTTGGAATAAAATATATTCATAAGCAAACATGTAAGTAATTAGACTTTTCAGAAATTTTACATTCATGAAGAACAAGAAATCTCCTTGATAATAGAAAAATATTAACGATTTGAAACAACATTGTATGCCTTTTTAAAGGATTTTTACCCAAAAAAAGGTAATGCCTCAGGTGCAAGTCTCATCTATAAGTGAGTGGACGAGCAAATTTTCTGTTTGGGCAAGTAAAATTAGAACATTTATGATTTGACTTGCCCTAACGGGCCAGTACAAAAAAAAAGTTAGTGCAGAGGCTTGTGTATAGACAATGCATGTGTTGGCAGCCGATTATCAGACACCATGCAACCATTATACTCCATAGTCTTGAGTCTTGACTGTACATTGTCTACATTGTAATGCCTGCTCCACACAACAGTAGGATAATGTAATGTCTGTATGAGTGGGTCCATTCGGGCTGTACTTTTAATGATCACTATAATTCTCTACAAGTGTACTTAAGTAGCTAAACTTTGGACTCGGTTGGGTAGTAGGCCTACTGTAAATATTTGTGATCAGCTATCATTTTTATCATCGGACTCGGACTCGGATTGGCTGGACTCGGATACAACACTGGATATTTTCATCATTATTATTATTATCATCTCTGAGACATTATCGATCATTATAATACAATTATAACTATCCTCAGCTTATTATTATTATCACTATAATCAGTGCTCGAAATTAGCATATAGGCCCGCTGGCCCGGGGCCACTAAAAATTAGCTTCGGGCCACCAAATTTCATTGATACTAAATTCTACTGGCCCGATCAGGCAAGCCAATTTAACAGAATTTGTTATATTTTTCTTTGTTTGGGGCCACCAGAAATAGGTTTCGGGCCACTACCCAGGTAGCAAGCCAACGTTGGACCAACGTTGGAATCTCGAAACTCGTTGGAAGTTGGAAACCAACGTTGGTCCAACGTTGGATTAACGTTGGATTCTTGCAACTGCTAGGAAGTTGAAATCTGGTTGGATACCAACGTTGGTCCAACGTTGGATTAACGTTGGATTCTCGCAACTCCTTGGAAGTTGAAATCTGGTTGGATGCCAACGTTGGTCCAACGTTGGATTAACATTGGATTCTCGCAACTCCTTGGAAGTTGAAATCTGGTTGGATGCCAACGTTGGTCCAACGTTGGAAATTTGCCAACTCGTTGGACGTTGGACAGACTTATTGGACCAACGTTGATCCAAGGTTGGTATTTTGTTTTCGCCAACGTTGGAGCAGCGTTGGTTGGGCGTACACAAGCAACGTTGGTCCAACGTTGCCGGACAACGTTGGACCAACGTTGCCAAAAAAATTGGACAACGTTGGTCCAACGATGGACCAACGTTTGTTTGCTACCTGGGTAGAAGTTGAAAAATCTTGTTTTTACTTGCCCAACTGGGCCACGAGGCAAAAATGTTAATTTCTAGCATTGCTATAATTATCATCATCATTATCATTTAATAAATATGTTGTTATTATTACCTCCGCCAACAAAGTTGGAGGAGGTTATGTTTTTTCGGTCCTGTTTGTTTGTTTGTTCATCACTAACTGTGATCAGCGCCGTACAAAGTACGGCGCTGTGACGATGAGACGTTAAACAATTTTGAGAAATTTTGCGACGGGTGGTTTCAACAACTTTACATCTATTATTATTTTTTTTTTTTTAGTTCTAAACATGAATTAAACCTTCAACCTACCTTGCATGCTATTTAATTTGTTGCAAAAGAATGATAACTTACCTCAAATTGATGATGATGATGATGATGACTGTTATTTCCTTCGTCTTTGTTCGCTGCATGCAATGTCAGGTGACCGAAAACTCGTCGGCAATGCATAGCGCATGCGCGGGGCGATCGGTTGACTAATACAATAAGCCAGGGACTGTATGCATGTACCGTACTCACATGTATGTAGTACAGGGGTGCATTGCAGACAAGTTTTTGATCACCTGATATTGCATGCAGCGAACAAATTCGGAAACCATTTTCGTCACTTCTGTAATCTTGCCAGTTTTATAGTAAATTTCAGTATAAATAAAACGAATGGAGCATCAGACATTTTACGATTTGGATCATTGATGTCCATGCATAACATAATTCGTAAGTATGAACCGAGATATGTTATTTAAAGTATGATATTGTTTTTTTTTTATAATTGTGTTTGCCGTTAAAGCCTATAAAGTGTTACCATCACGGTATACACACCTCAGTATGCCAGGCGCCGTACTACGTACGGCGCCTGGTTAGGTTAGTTCGTCACCAGTTTCCTGCGCACAATTTCACAGATCTCTCAACCAATTTTTTCGTAGAAGCTTCGTGTTCATCTAGAATAGTATAGAACCCATTAAATTTTCAAGGTCAATGGGCAAGGTCAAGCCCAAGGTCATGCATACATCCAAATTGGAGTGTTGGCGGAGGTATGCACTCCCCGAGTCACTGTGCACTGCGTCTAGTTATTATTATTATTTATTATTATATTAATTCATTATTATTAATTTTATTGTTCATTATCATAAATGGGCAATGTAATTTGGCCTAATCAGTGGTGATGATCATTATTATAACTATTTATTACATGTTATCTTTGACTTTGTTAGTGAGTATGAGATAACAATAACACACACTCACCTCGAGAATAACGGCCTTCTGCCCTGGTGGGAGTTTCCCTCGTCACGAAAGGATGCACACGATCGGCCTTGGAAGACATTTCTATCCAATTCCGATATTGGCAATCACGATATTATAGTCCACTAATTAATAGACGGGCAACGGGATGGTGGTAGTACTAGTAAGCTACTCTTTCTGATCTGAATGAACTGCAGTGCTAGTATATGATCGTTTTGTGACACAGCTGATTGCCACAGCTGGACTGCATGGTTTAAATAGGCAGTTTGCTTTATTACTGGTAGCAAAGACACTACAGAGGGTCTTTGCTGGTAGCAAGTGCCACAGTAAAGGTAATGCATACTGCGCGGCGCGCGCTTGCAGTGGATAACCAGATGAAATATACAGTCTGTGGTCTCCAGCTTCCGACCTGGGTCACCAGGTACCGGGGATGGGGTAGGAAGTAGGGGTAGGGGTACTCCCTCCGCGATTTACATACATCATCTGAAGAGTCTCCATGCAGTAGATGGATGAGGAATGAGGATGAATATAACACCCACGTACACTTTTAGCCGAATTTTAGATCGAACAACCCTGTAACCCTTTGATTTGCTTGACCAAATTTCTTTACAGCCCATATTGGAATGGACGTCACAAAATACAAAACTGCAAAAGTTAAACAATTCCAAACATCCAAATACGCATTTGGAAGTGGGGTGGGTGGGTCCAGGGGGGGGGGGGGGGGGGGGGGGGGTCCAGGGCCATTTTTGGATTAAATAATTTTAAAAATTGGAACCCCCCCCCCCCCAAAAAAAAAATAAAGTAATAATAATAATAATAATATAATAGTAATAGGTAATAATAATAATAATAATAATAATAATAATAATAATACTAATAATAATAATAATAATAATAATAATAATAATAAAATATAAAAATATAGGAAATATAAAATATAAATATAAATATAAAATAAATAAATAAACAAATAAATAAATAAATGAATGAATGAATGAATGAATGAATGAATGAATGAATGAATGATGAATGAATGAATGAATGAATGAATAAATAAATAAATAAATAAATAAATAATAAATAAATAAATAAATAAATTAAATAAATAAATAAATAAATAAATTAATTAATAATTAATTAATTATTAATGAATTAATTAATTAATTAATTAATTAATTAATTAATAAATTAATTAATTAATTAATTAATTAATTAATTAATTAATTAATTAATAAATAAATAAATATAAATAAAATAAATTTACAAGGCCCCTAAGCAGGGGGGGGGGGGGGGGGGTGCGGGGGTAACAGGGGGGTGACATGTACAATCACCCCCCCACGCCCCCCCCCCCCCCCCCCCCCAGGTTTTAGGGAAGGATATTTTTGTATGTGTGTATCTGTATATCGACTGGGAAAGAAAAACTTAATTGTATGAGCTAAGACTTGTTAATCTCTAACGTTCAAAAAGTAATTTATACATCCACTTAAAATTTTCGTTTCGCGTTTCTATCTCAGTGTGTTGGTAACTTGCGTATGGTCTGGGGTGAGTTGTTTTTTTTTTTTATACCGGGCCACGTATTTCCAGTGTAGGCTGGCATTGCTCTGGCTGCTTGTGTGACGTGCACCTAATTGCACCATTTCAAGTATATAAATGCAAAATCTTCTCCATGGGAGGGGGATACCCCCTCCAATACCCTCCTATTTGGCTCTGCCCGGCCCTCGGTAGCTTCGCCCCCTCAGGACTCATTCTTGGCTATAGGCTATGTTGTTTGATATACATAATGTGGCATATGGTTTGTATGTTGGAACTGTGTATGACACTAAATATAAATATAATATTTGTGTGTGTGTTGGGGTGCATATTCATCAGTGTGTCAATTATTTGTTTTCTTCGTGAAAATATATTTAAAATTTCTGGTCGATCAAACCATAACACGCTTTCCCAGATACAGTCAATGTTAAGCCCAAATTTCCTATCTAGATAAGCACCAGATTGCACAATTTCAAGTCCAAAAATGCAAAAGCTCCCTACCGTGGGAGGGGGGACACCCCCACACCCTCCCCCCTCGCTCAGTCACTTCGCTCCCTCGGGCTTGGTCGCTTCGCTCACTCTTAAGGTATCACTCTCACATCTTGGTCTCGAAATATTTCGGCAGGTGGTCTCGGTCCGGTGAACGGCAAATCACCCCCCCCCCCCCCCCCCAGGTGTAAGAACCTGTCTACGCCACTGCCCCAAGTAACATTGTCCAAATACTCAAAATCCAATTGGAATTCTAGCGGTTCCTTCATACCTTGTTTTATTCGTATTAACCATAAAAGCATGGGACAGGTTTTGGTTTTTCAAATTTCTATTTCGTTCTCAAAATATTTACGATTGAAGTGTTCGGGTATGAAATTATCTACTATTTGTTGATGATGTGTACAAACTTACCAAGGGTTAATTAGCCTGCATGGCTCCAGTGTTGAGGGGATATGTTGCAACTCAACTCATATAACTTGGTTTCTTTAGGTACCGTTGAGTATTGGTATTTCCCGAAGTGCCCCCCGATATTTTTTTGTGAGATAATGAAAAACTGACTGTCAAATTTGAAAGTACATACAATTTTAATGACCATGAAAGAACAGTTCAAACCAACGCCCACACAATATTTTGATTCTTTTCAACGTTCTCAAAGAGTATACTATATATGCACACAAAGTTGCGTCTAATTTCTCGCTTCAAAAGATCTGATAAAAAATATGTTCACCCGAGCAGATCAAGACTGGCAAAAATTATAGCAGTTTCATTCAAAATAATCAGTGAGTCGATGATAATTCCCAAACAAGATAGTAGCACTGGTTTTAAGCAGACCATTCAAAATAGCACGGATTTAAATTTGTGAAGAACAAATAAGTGAGTAGGTGACCTATTTCCCAACGAACGAATCATTCGGTTATACTTCTACAGTATAGATATAATTCTACATGAGTTATCCGTCTTTATATAATATACGACAAGGGTTTTACCGGCAAGATATACGACACAATCTACAACGATCTAAACAGTAAGGAATTTAGATGGAGAGAACTTCTAATTTTCTAACAACGAACGCATTATTGAGAGCGTAATGTACTGAGTTGACATTTCATTGCAACGACGTTTTTGCGAGAGTTGCTGACTTTCGGCAAGAATTAAGAAATACCGCGGAGGTCCAGTGGTTCAGCCTTCCGGCACTCGTTCCAATAGGTCATCAGTTAGAACCCCCGATTGAGTCACAAAGGAAATGGCAGCACCAACACACCCCGTGGCCACCAGAACCGTACCTCTTCAGAGCCAGTCCATCGAACTAGAGGTAAACCTATATTCAGAACTACCGTCGTTTTGTCAACACTTTGGCAAAAAAGATAAAGACGCTGTTGGGTTTTACATTTATACAACTCCTGGCTAATGGCTGCTAAATATAATCATAATGTTTCCTGGCTTCATTAATAGAAAGAAGTCAGTAAACCCAATTCTATATTACTGCAAAACTGCGGTTATATAGAATTGTCAAGAGCCATGTTACACAAGACCAATAAGTATTTAATAATTTGACATCTTTTCAACGAAATATGGATATATTTCATCAGGGGCGTCGATCCGTTTTTGCGATTGGGGGGCGAAATTTGAAAATTTTTCCAGAGTTGACCACTGAGAGAGCTAAAAGCCCCACATTGGCATGCCCGGAAGTTTTATTATGCGCTCATTGAAAGTGTCTTGATGGCTCGAAGACCTGACTTTGGGGGGGGGGGGGGGGGGAGCACCCATATTTGGGGACAATAATGGGGGTCCAGGGAAATTGGAAAGCCGACATTTTCCTATAAGAACAACAAATTACATACCCTTAGTGGTAGTCTTAGTATTACGGTATAATACTATTTGACAGATTCCCAATCTGGTGAAACCTGTCATTTTGTCCTAATATTTGTTGGGCCACCCCGTATAATAATTAAGACATATGCCCTGGAAGTATCTGTAATTCTTGTAAGTGTTATATAATAGACTCACTGAACATTGCTCAGCACCGTATCATGAGAAACAATGCAGAGTGACGTAATCATTGATCATGATAATAAATGTTCCGATTTATATAGCGCCTATTTTTAGTATGATTGATAATCGTCTCTAATTTAGCACTATATACATTATTACCCCGTTCATTGGACTCGCACTCACAATCAATCCGCACGAGATGGGCACTCTTTGCTCCCTTGGGAGCAACGCATTCTGGCAGCCATGAAGGCATACGTATATTATCCACCTCCCCATTCGTAACTAAACGGTCCCTACTTTCAACCATTCGCACCCCCTCCCCTCATTGAGAATATGGTTGCACCCCTCCCCCACCCCCGTTTGTGATGACCTTACATATGAGAGCTCAGTTCCAAAAGGCGCTAAATCCACTTTCCATAAAAATTGAGTTAACGATATATCTACATTTATGAGCTACGTAGCTATCTAGGAATCCACATTTTACGACAAATTACTCACTCTAAATCAAAATATAGAAAGTTTAATTTTCATATTCCCATAGGCACGTGTACAAAGTTGGGCAAAAAAACTGTTTTCCTCGAAAGTTGAACAAGTGGATATAGCGCCTTCTGGAAGAAAGATGCAGTGCTAGGGCTGTAAAGTTTGTATATTGTGATTCAAATAAGTCCATCAAGGCCTGTGGTTAGGATTTCAAAATCTAAAGACATTAAACGGTTAATTACCTGTGACCATTCTAATATTATATACCTATAACCAGAACAAAATGACCGATTTAGACAGGTGGTCTCTATAGACAGGTTGATACATATACCGTATAATAATGTATTGGATATGGGATACAAAATAAGTGGCGGCGATGGTCCATGTAATATACATTTTGGCCCTCCACTCGATCCGTACATCGACGCAACTGTTTATATGCATTGTATAACTTTTCCACATCAAGGTCTAACACTGTTTGGGGAAGATTTAAAACGGTTTTTGTAAATATTTGGTGCGAATCGACAGGTTAGACGGTGACCTCCTTAGGTTTTTTCCATATTATTTGATGAACAGAATGATATAGGCTCATTAATATATTGTTGTGTTGTGTGTGGATCAGTAATACTACTACGTGTATATACCTGCCCCTTCACACACAATCACATGCAATTCATACTCTGATAGATGGGTAGAAAATAGCGCTTGTGCATTCTACCACAAAATGTCACAAAAGAGCTAGTAAAACCCAAGGAACTGTCACAGAAATAAACCTTCTTATATAGAAAGAATATACAAACGGGCTTATATAATTCCTCAACAATACTTGTTGGTGCGGGGTTTTTTTTTTTTATTTTCAAGCTATTTGTCAAGTAAAACAACAACAAAGGCCTCAGACACGTCCAAAATTCTGAATATGGATTAAAATGATACAGATAAGATAAATACACCATACGATGTAATTAGTTAATTTTAAAAGCTGAATACAATGTAGGTTTTATGCTCCACGTCAAATGCACGGTTTTATTATAGTGCATTTATCTTTAATTTCTCAACTACATGTATAATACCGTTTCTATCGGAGTTATTCTTTCTCACCCTAAATGTTTACTTACTGGGTTAAAGGGGTAGTGCAGTTTTGGTATACAGGGCGCTGCACGAAATAATTTGTTTGTGAGATAATGAAAAACTTAGTATACAAATTGAAAGCGCATACAATTTTAATGGCAGAATAAACTTTATTTGATCAAAATCGGTTCAGAAACGGCTGAAACATCCATAAACATATCCATTTGTAATAAATGTGGGGCCCCACAAGTATTCGATAATTTTGAACCAGCTGTTAAAATTCGTTTTAAAATGCTTCCTCTTTTCAAAAAATTCCAAAAGAGGTTTTTAGATAGTTGTTGATTATCTCTCTATCTAATCACTATTTCAACAAAAACATCACATGCACAATATTTTTATTTAAAATGGTTTAAACAAATGCGTTTTTTGAAAGTATATCCGATCGGCCCAGAAATATTTTGATGATTTATAAAAGTTGAACAAATGCTTACACTTTTTTGAAAAATTGTCAAAAGCGGGTTTTAAATAGTTTTTGATGATCTCTCTATTTAATCATTATTTCAACAAACATCACATGCATAATTTTGTATGAAAAATGGTTGAAACCAATGCTTTTTTTTAGAGAGCGCCTACTTGTGATTTAATGGCTCTTTAAAAAAAAAATGATAACAGGCTTTTTCTTAGTCGTTTGTAATTTTCTATATAAACCTTTCGAGCATGGTGGAGTTATATCTATTAGTTTGAAGTGTTATTGTGCAGGTTTTGGTTACTAAAGCTCAGCCTTACCAAAACTGCACTACCCCTTTAAGAGGGGGGGGGGGGGGGGGAGGGGTGCGTAATTGACAAAAACAGGACCAAGACTACTGGTTGACTCGTGTAAGCGGAGGAGGGGGGGGGGGGGGGGGCGAGGGGGGGGGGTGTCCGTCGCCAAAAAAAATATCGAGGCCGAGTTCAAGACCACTGGTTTTGTTGTATAAGAGGGGGATGGGGCAGCAGGACCGAATGTTGCCCGAGACCACTGGTTTAGATGGCCGAGACCGATAAAAAGTGGACCTTTCTAAACAAAATAAAAACAAATTGGGGGGGGGGGGGGAGTGTACACACCCAACGCAACCCCCCCCCCCCCCCCCCCCTTCCTGGCTACAAGCTTGTATAACTTCACTTTCATGGAAAAATCTGATTATCATATATATTTCTCATCCTATACTGTTACAGGGTAAAGAGCGCATCCATGTGTCTCCACAATGCGACCTGAAGAACAATCAATACACAATAGATCGTATCTATGACGACGCATCCACGGCATATGAGGCTTTCCTACGAGGCGAGAGTGTTTCAGGTACAGTATACTGTCATGAATACAATTTTCATGTTGAATATTAATTGATAACAAAATTAATTCGCTCAGTCTTTAAAGATCACTTACTAGTACTAGTAGTATATAATTTTGCCCGAGTTTGAAGGTACTTACGTCCGTGTATTGGCGTATTCAAAACTCTGGGAATAGAGGGCTGGGAGCTGGGGGCTGGGGGCTGAGGGCTGGGGGCTGGGGGCTGGGGCTGCAGTCTCCAGGCCCAGCGCCCCCTCCCCCTCAGCATTATAAACATAATTATTATGTTGTACACGTTGGTACATTGTTTTACAGGAATTTAGTATGACTGTACATGTACACTGATTGCTCAAAAATAATTTGCCGGAAGTAGAACAAAATCGAATCTGTTCATGATTATAAAACCATGTATCTATAATCTTGAAATCGCATAAAGAAATTTGAGCTTTCCTATGACATAAGAACAGTTTTCCTTTTTATTCAAAATGAGCATTGCGTGGAAATGCGTATAGCTAAGGGGGGCACGTGCCCCCAATTATCTGCTTTGGCTAAAGAATACATTATTTATGTTTCGTTAGTATCATGCTACTTAGTATGATCTCTGTGACGTATTATGGTTGACTTTGTGGGCAAAAATTTTATAATTAGTTTCTCCCCCCCCCCCCCTCCCATTCAGGCGATGGCCCATGTCTTGGATGGAGGGAAAGCGATTCTTCTCCATATTCATGGATGTCATACAGTGAGGTAAGCTTTCTACCACTATACCTGAAATATGTATTGCCTGTATGTAATGAATGAACATTTAATCATTACTGGAATGAATTGTTGATAACGTTGACACATCTATGTATATTGCGATTTGTATAGGATTTGCTTTACGATCGAGAAAGAATGTATTATATAACTTCTAGTTTAAAAAAGGAATATAATATAATGTGTAATATACAAATATTTTTTCTGAGATTTTTTTTAAACAATTGTGCTGTGGGAATCGTTTTGAGTCCGTTATCTAAAATAATAAAACGAAATATATAATTTTATGTTAAGTTATGTTATGTTATGTTATACTTCTCACCTTCGTTGTTATGTTAGCTCGGCAAGAAGGCCCATCAGTTTGGATCCGCCCTACTGGATGCGGGGTTCGACCCCATATCACGTTACGTCACGTCAGGTCAAGTCACGTTTAGTTACGTTCCATTCCGTTCTGTTAAGTTACGTTATGTTATGTTTTGACTGCAATATATTATGTTATGATAGCTCCGCAAAAAGACCCAGCAGTTTGGATCTGCCCTACTGGATTCGGAGATCGCGTCATGTCTTGTTCCGTTCCGTTCCGTTCCGTTCCGTTCCGTCACGTTACATACCGTAACCTTACGTTATATTATATTATAGTGAAAGTTCTATTGGTGCTTTAGGTTCGCAAAAAGAACCCAGCAGTTTGAATCCACCTTGATGGATGTGGGGTTCAATCCCACATAAGGTTACGTTATGTCACGTTATGTCATGTCATGTCACGTCACGTCACGTCACGCACAATGCGTTACATTATGCTACTTCATTACCATAAACGGAAATCTCGTGTTACTTGTAGGTCCGCAAGACGGCCCATCAGTTTGGATCTGCCTTGCTGGATTTGGGATTCTAGCCAACATCACTTTATGTCACGTCATGTCACGTTACGTTACGTATATTATGCTATTTCGTACAATCTCTTCTTTGTTTTAGGTTCGCAAAAAGGCCCAGCAGTTTGGATCCGCCTACCCCCCCCCCCCCCCCTACTGGATGCGGGGTTCGAGCCCATCCAACGAGTCAAAGATCGGAAATCTTCAGTGCAAAACCGAACTGAGGTTTAGGATGTGTCAAATTCCAATATTAATTAGGTTGTTTATACAATCTTCAATAATCTAATTTCATTAATTTGTATGAATATTAGCTTATTGAATTGTGTTATGAACCGAAGCTGTTGTATACATGAATTACAATTATACACTGTACTTATCATACAATTATTTAATTACATGTTTACTATTATATCATTGTTACCAATTCAGTTTCATATTTGATACATTTTTTCACGAATTAAATCAAAACAAAATATACAAATATAAAGGTTTTATCAGGGGAATAACCCGTGAAAGACTATGGCTTTGAAGTGTGTATTCCCCTAAAACGGTCGGGATTAAAAAAAGACAAATTCAAAAGCAAAACATTGTCAAATATGCACTTCGGAAAACTTTTTTGCAAAATCTTAGCTCATTTTCTCTAGTTTATGTCTCGTTAACAAAGGATTCCGCATAGATTCGGATACGTATCCGTCAGGCTCCCCGTAGCACGGTAGGACGGCTAAAGAGCCTCCTGCATTAGGGGGGGGGGGGGGGGGGGGGGGGGGGTCGTCATGGAATTTACTGCGTTCATATCTCTCCTTTGTTTATATTCCCTAAAATGTAATTAATTATGATTTCAATTAAATGCATATGATCTCATCCACAGTGGGTGATAAGGCGACTTGGTTGTGTAACCTACTCCATGCTCAGTGTACCCCTTACAGCCGCTTGGACCAGAGGGACTATGAATTCATCATCAATCTCAGTAAGTTTAACTACCTTAAAAGATACAATTAAAGATACCTATTTTCTTTCTTTCTACATGTATTTTCTTTAATGTGATATCATATTGATTAACATTAAGTTTCACATCATTCTGATGATGATGAAAATTGATTAAATTTGATTATGATGAAGATGATGATGAGAGGAGGAGAGTAGGATGACACGACTACGATGACAATGATGACGATGAGTTGATGACGATGATGAGGAGGATGAGGCGAAGGAGGAGGATTATAACGACAATGATTGACGACCGCGTATTATGACTATAGGCATACGTTTCACATATGTACCCAGGGAGCAACACCCCTTTTTTAAGGATATCATACATGGAATTGTTATAAAAAGGTTGTTCACAGAAATGTCTTCTAGACCTCTATGATCACAACCTAGGTGGACAACCTCGCGATCTAGCTACTGGAAGTTCACAAAACGCGTACAAAAACGTTTACCATAATGTACGTAATAGCGCCTAATCCTTAGGGTTCATGAAGGTTTGTCTGTGCTATTTACAAAATTACACTACAAAGCATTATGATATCATCACATCGCCTTCAGATTTGTATTTTGTAGAGTCGTGTGCATCTTTGATACCAAATTTGTCTTGCATAATAATCTTCGGTTAATATGTCACGTGTCATTTTAAGTCGCGTATTATACAAACGTCTTTGAAATGCACGTTCAGTTATATACAAAAACGCATTGAAATGCTCAAGATATTTAAAACGTTACACAATTAGTATTTGGGAAAGTTCTCCAAATGGCAATCCAATTTATTTGTTAAGTTATGAAATGATATAAAACGAAAACAATAGAATAATAAAACCATAAACAATTGAAAACAATAAAATACATATGAATATGAGTCCTATAGTGTATTGTTGGTATCTTATTTTCTATAATCATTATAATAAGAAGTAAAATAGGTTTGATAATGAAATGTACATATTGTAGAATGAGGACAATTGGGGCAATACTATAATTGATTATCGAGTACAGGTATGCAATAGACCTTAATAAAGATATAATACAATATGAACCCATTTAATAAAGTGATTTTCTTACTATAACAGTTAATGATGTATCTGACAAAAATGCACTTATATCTTGTTTGTATGTGTGTTACGTATTTTGCCAATATTACCATGGAACTAATACAGAAGTCAGCAATGAGTGTAAATATTTTGTAGGTGTACTGTAGGAAAGGATAAGGAACATAAATGATGCGCAAAGCAGTAGCGCTTACCTCAACTCTCAGTCGATTGTTGTTAATTTGTAAGTAGGAAGATTATTTTATTCCAGTACACGATAATACAATCAAACACAGTAATGGGCAGGACAAAAACAATCATGATAAAAAATGATAATCGTACCGAGAAAAAAAAAGTGGACCTACTCTACATCTTAAACAATGTTACAATTTGTGTTAATGTTGTAGGCCATTTTCTGAACCAATCGTACATTTTAAGTTATAATGCATGGTACATCATTGTTTCAACAAGTCAACATAATTATAAGTTGTATTTGACTCATAGAAATGTGCATTGGGACTAGAAGGACACACATGCTAACAATGTATATCATGAATGAGCACTTAACATTTAGAAAAACATAGACACTATACTGTTTGAATCCGTGACATTGCATACTTCCCCATTATGGTGACCTACCTCCCATGGAGAAGCATGGTTCTATATTGAGAAAAGATCCTCAAGAGGGATCACTATAACAGCTTGTATATGGCACCATTGTCAAATGATTTGAATCCTCGAACTTGGTCAGGTGATGGTTTTAAACAACTATGGTTATATCGGGTGACTGTACTATGTCTCCAGGACTCATTAACTTTAATTTGTTCACACCAAACACTGTTCTCACTGAGGAAGCTCAGGCAGTTCCTGTGTTAGATGTCAACTGCACAATCATCCTGTGGTTCAAGAACTACATGACTGTATGTACTAACTATTGTGATCGTAGACTTATATACATGTTACTGAGCACATCATTGATACTTAGCGATTAAGGAATACTTTTCAGAAATGTGTATGATCTTAAATGAAGTTTAGATTTAGGAGGGGTATCAATTCATAAAAATGCTTATTATGTTTACATCAGCATAATCCACAAGT